>JAXBDA010003122.1:0-36968 GCA_036023075.1 Gaultheria prostrata | reverse complement strand
AGGAAGTATTAGGGTATAAACCGTAGTAATTGCAAATAAAGGGTCCTACGTGCAATTAGAAATTTAATAACAAAATTAAAGTAATTAAAACGAAATTAAATAATCCTAAATTTTATCAAAATTTTCGGATTATTACAGGTTGAGGCGAAAGCTTTATGGGATTTTGAAAAGTCATTGGGAGTTAGTTATGATGGCGATGAAGGGGAGGTAATTAGCAAGTATGCCCAATTGGAGGAAATTGATGAAGCGCGCTATAGAGCCATGTTGGCCGAAGAGGGGAAGTAGGATCGTTTATAGTCTTCCATTGAGGTGTTGTGTTTTGTGGGGTGTTTTGTTGGGGTTGGGAAGCTAGGGTGTTTTCTATTGGCCTCTTGCCAACCTCTTTGTTTGGGTGGTTTGGCTTTTGGGTCTCGAGAGGCAAATGATTGTCGTCGGATGGGGTGCCAATTTCATTGGGATTCCTCTCCTCGTTTTGATGTTTTCTCTTGTCCCGTTTAATCTTATATTTTCGATCGATATTGGATTAATAAAATCTCTTTTGCTTTTCAAAAAAAAAAAAACCATTAAACAAATGTTGTAATTTCACTGTCTTTTTGCTTTTCTTGTTGGTTTTATATAGGAGTAGATTTTTTTCAACTTCAATTCAATCAAACTTTTACGCCTTCTTTTTGAGTTCGATCTCGATCTCTTGAACAAAAAAGACTGATTTCGAAATTTTGACGAAAACACTAATTAATGGAAGATCACCAAACATTAGCTTTATGAAAAACTATTTTGGCCCCACACATTTTTCTCTGCTACCAAATTGTACTAACCGTCTTAATTACTATTCCAAGTGAAAGTGCTATCAAAACATGTTTTGCTTACAATCCAAATATAAATGGGGAAATAAGTATTTTACTAAAACGACACCCATCCATGCATGTCCCTAATTACATACTCATGTGCATGAGTCAAGACTGTATGTGTTTGGAAAACCTAATTGAATGCGGATCACAAGCATGCCTGAAGACTCCATGTGTCCGCACGCATACTAAAAACTGAAGAACATGAACGGTTCCGATCATTGGAGTCCAAATTTTCTTTGGAAAACCCTCCTAGCTCCGGTCCCGATGTCAATAATCAGAACCGTTCATGTTGTTTGGAACGATTTTCTAGGAGGGCATGCAAAAAATCAGCTAAATCGGACCGCGGAAAGTGGTTGAGTTTTGAGCTTAAAATGTCTATTTTTTGTTCTTTAAACCCAAAGAAGAAAAATATGGTTTAATTTTTTAGCTCAAACCTCAACCACTTTCCACCGTTAGATTTAGCTGAATTTTTGCATGCCCTCCTAGAAAATCTTTCTGAACAACATGAACGGTTCCGATCATTGACGTCGGCACCGGAGCTAGGAGGGTTTTGTTCACCCTCTTTGGGCGAGGGTGAACAAATTTGGACTCCTGTTTTTGCCCAAAAAAAAAAACTGAAGACTGTATGTGCCCGGGAGATGAGAGCATTAAAAAGAGTTTAATTCATGCCTCCTTAGTTTTGTAAGAAACAAATAGCGAATCTGTGACGTTTTAAGCAATTTAGCAAACGGTTTAAAAATTGTTCCGATCAAGTGGTTGATCAATCAATTTTTTCAGAGAGTTCAACAGAAATTGGTATATGCAGAATTATTTGGATCAAGCACTCACGGATATTCGAGTAAGTTGATTTTTTATGGCTAACCTAAAAACATATTTTAAACAACTTGAACGGCTCCAATTATTATTGTGGGGCTCCAAAGAAAATTGTGGTATTATTTGTGTTAGGGGAACAACCCCTATATCATACCGTATATTTAGAAGCATGAGTAGGCTCAATATGGTGGCTCTCCAATTTTGACCTAATTTTTTTCCAATTTTGCCCCTTGGCCAATTTTGGCTTGTTTTTCCAATTTTTCCTTTCACAATTTTGGTCGGTCTTTTTTCTGCTTATCTATCTTTCTTTTACTTCCGTATTATATATATGATTGTGTGGGGCTCACTTCGGCGCACAAACAAATATCCGAATCGCCCAATAATTGTAAGATAATTATTTGGATGGTCTTCAATAAAATCATCTGAATTAGATAATTGTAAACAATCGACCTAATCTTCAAAATTTCTCTTTCAGAACTTAAGATCCCAAATACTGAAAGAATTTTGGGAAAAAAAATATCAAAACTAAGTACCAACAAAAACTCAATTCCTATTCAAAGTCACGTGCGTAGCCCGTGAGGCACCAGAAACAATACACGGTGACCCCAACACCAGGATTAAGGCACATGAATTAATAATGCTAATGAAACGAATACTCAAAAACATTATATTCATATGTGCAAAGTAAAGGCCATGGGCACAAGCAACGCACGACACGCCCCACCTAGTATAGATAATTACATCACAGCTCCATGGTTTGTAGAAACGCAATTAAATTGTTTATTCAACCCTTCTGTTTCTTTAGCACAAGGAATAATTTTTTATTCTCCTATGGAAACTGGTGTTCAACAGTTCAAGGCTTCCACGAAGAGTCGAAGACACAAGCTTCTTATCCAATCTACCCAAAACAGTTCACTTACCCAAAAGTCGGTTCACTTACCAGAAAATACACCCAAAACAGAAATATCCCTATCCTCCAATGGAAGGGCTTCTAGCTTGTGCCTGATTTTATAAGATCTTCTATTTCCATCGAAAATGAATTCAATCCCCTCCCATCTGATATTGAGCAAGTGGTGTGGAAGTGTATCTATGAGAGGATAAGTAAATTAATTGGATTTAATTGGATGTTAATAGAAATTGGATAGGTACACAATATTGTTTATGCAATGTATGTCTGTCTCATAATAGCTTTGTTACTTGCGCAATAATGATCATATGCCAAGATGGTGGTCAATTAAAAAATTGAATATTTCGTTGCTAAAGATTTTGAATTGTACAATCCCAAACGGATGACTCAGCAAGAAATAATATAGCTGCAGAAGCTCAGCTCCAGTATACCCCATCTTTTTATCAAAGAAACACTTGAATTCCACACGTGGTATTAGTTTTTGTAGATACACTCATCCGTTCATAATCGGTATTAAATTAGCAAAAACATTGCTTTTGGATAAAATCTTCCAAATTTCTTCACCCCAAATTGAATAACTAATTGAGATCTTTAATTAGTAGCAAAAAAAAATTGAAAAATTATCCCATCAAACCTTGTTTTCCCCTTTAATATAGAAAATCCTATGACTTTTTGTAATTGGTTATACCGGAGGAAGTGTATAAGCCATTAATGTGTTCATGATGAAAAAGATGTTCTTATTCATCCTGGCCTTTTGATGAATGATTTTCCTCCAACTAACATGGTGATGCATGACTGTAGACTGAATCCAGCTCCATACGGGTTGATGTTGCTGTGGATGTCAACAAGGAGATTTCTATCAATGAGGTCCTTGAGGTTGATGCAAAGTCTCTTAAAAATCTTGATAGTGTCGCGGATAATATCAATGGGAATCTTAGAAAGGCTGTTTGTAATGAGGATGAGTTAGTGGAGGAAACCCAAATGTTGGATCAAAACAAGGAGGTTTTGCAGTATCAAGAGGTGCATCAGTTAATGGAAGCTAATTGTTGTAAGATGGCAGTGTCAGGGGCCCAAATTGTTGGGGACTCAAAGCTTTCTGATTCTTTTGATGAAGAGGATACTAATTTAGTTGGTACCAACAAGGAAAAGGAGGTAGAGAAATTTGATCAAGGTTTTTGGAATCTTTCTGAAGTGGGTTTCCTAAATGATAGAGATTGTTGAGGGTATCCAGTTAATTGTGGACCTCAATCCAACTGACGTTGTGAAGGAGACTAGGAAAGCAAAATGGAAGCAAAAAACGATTACAGAAATGTTGGGTTTTTCTAAATACTTGAAGATGGGTGATCGAAAGAAAAGGAAAAGGGAAAAAAGAAATGTGCTGCATTCATATCTACGATTGTAGCTCCTGCTTTATCTGTTTCTTTTGAAGGCATTAACAAGTTTTACCTACATACGGCTCAGGCTACTCGGTCAATTAATAAGATCTTGGGCGAAGATTCTTTGGGAGATGATGATGAAGTCACTCGTAGCATTTTTGTTGAAAGCTAATGACGTCGTTGGTTTTTTTTTTTTTTTTTCAGGTTCTTTGGGCTTTGGTTTGGTTGGTCCTTTTTTGGGGCGTTTTTTCCTGTTTGCGATTTTGGTTGGTTTCTTGCCAGTTTCGGATTTTTTCCCTTTGGTTCGTAGCAGCAGGTGTCTATCGGAGTGAGAGGTGCCTTATTTGTGCATGGATCGGCACTTTCTCTATTATGCCCCGTGCCTAGGATCATTTTAATCTTTGTAATTTATTTTCAAATATTAATAAATTCTTTTTGCAGTTCAAAAAAAATATCACATGCCCTACCTACTACTCAACGGTCCACTATTCGATAATTATGTTAATGTTCCGAACCAAGAATACTTTTGTTGGTTCGCACAAAACTCTATTTCTCTGATGATATCCTCCCCTATTGATTTTGATAATTTTTGAGACTCCACATCACACACGAACTCATAGTAGGGCTGATTGAGACTTTGTTAGAATAATATTCACAAGATCCACGGGTTCAATCGATTGTCCTGCTCCAACTACTGCAGCATAAAACACAATAGCTTATCATAAAACACAACAAATAATCACAAACAACAAACATCTACTCTTTTTATATATGTCCCTAAAATTACATACTCATGCCCGTCGAGATGCTGGGGAAGAATGGGTCCATCCCCAAATCTATTTTTCTCATGATGAACATATCTATCGTGCCTTTTAGGTAAACAATCGAGCTTTTTGTGTGGCATTTCCCATGTTCCACTACAAGAAAATGCAGATTCGGCGACACAACGAAAATACATCGGCAAAAGTACATTTGGGTCGGCAAAGGTTTTCGCTCACAAAATTTTTTGCGTCGGCAAGGGTTTTCCCGATGCGAATTTTGATGTGTCGGCAAAAGTATAGTTTCAGCGATGCGAGTTTGCGTCGGCAATACCTGTCGGCAAATGGTAGTGCGTCGGTAAATGGAGTTTTAAAATCAGAGAGTGTAACACATTTGCCGACGAGATTTTTGAGTCGGCAAAAGTCAATTAGAAAAAAAAAACAATCTGGCCGTGTTGAACTTTTGCGCCCCCACGTTTCGAACTCGAGACCTCAAGTATGTGCCCCTATATTATCATGCATCTACCAACTGCACAAACTTACTCTTTGTTAATATTATTCCAATATCTAATATATAACTTATATTAACGATATATACCCTAGACACAGTATAAATACTTATATCTAGTGTATATGCGTGTACTTATATCATGTAATTGTATAATGTATATAAATACTCATTTTTCTATCTTTTAGCAAAAAAATATATACACTTTCAACACTACAAAAAAAAAAAAAAATAGAGTGTTGACATCAAAAAGGGAAGTGGGAAAATCACTCCCCTTTTTTTTGAAAGGCTATTATGTACTATATAAACACATTCATGAAAAAACTGTTTGGATCAAGTCTTTTCCGGTCTTTTTTTTTTTTTGCCGATTCTTCGTGTATACCATTATAAACTTATTTTAAACACATTGAACGGTTCGGATCATCAAAATATGGTCGGAAACTATGAGGTCCGTATTTTAACAAAGTCAGGGATCTCTGATTGAATCCTGATTATACACACACACACACACTCACACACGTATAAATAACACAAATACTATACATATACAAATACTATATATATACTATAAAAAAAACACATATGATATTCAAATATGCAATATGTATACATATATATACATAGGCAGCATTTCTAATGAGGGCTCCCTCACTTTACTACGATGAGGGACCTAGCCCTTTTTCAACTTTCCGGACCAAATTTCGACGATCCGAACCGCTCAATATTTTTAAAACGTGTTTTTAAGGTCTACCGTGAGGATTTGTAAAAAAAAAATACCCGAAAGGGCTTGATCCGATCAGTTTTTGGTAAAACGCTATATATAACATTTTTATCAAAAACTGATCAGATCAAGCCCTTCCGGCTAATTATTTTTTACAAATCCTCGCGTTGGATCTTAAAAATATGTTTTAAACACATCTAACGGTTCGGATCGTTGAAATTCAATTCGGAAATGAAAGTCCCTCATCGTAGCAAAGCGAGGGAGCCCTCATTAGAAATGCTCCATATATACATATATAGATACAAATAACACATATACTATACATATATTTAAATTTTTTAAAGTTTAAATTTTTTTGACAAAATCATTTTCTTAAGTTCTGCATATTGTATAGTACTGCATGTAAGAATCACCAAAAACAAATACCCGAAAGGGCATCGTCCGAACAATTTTTCATAATAACCGTACGTATACAATTTGTCAAAAACTGCACGGATCAAGCCGTTCCGGGTATTTGTTTTTGGCAAATCCTCGCATAAGCCCTTAAAAACATGTTTTAAACACATTGACCGGTTCGGATCATCAAGATTTGACCCCGATCCATGAGGTCCGCACAAAGTCCTTATATTAAGGTCCTTATTAGATCATTCTCCTATATATAAATATAAATATATACGTACAAATACATATATTATATACGAATCATTGCCGACACAAAGATGTCATCGGCGAAAGTTGCCGAAAGTTTAACTTTCGTCGATGCACATTATGTCGCCAAAAGTTCCCCTTCAAGACTATCACCGACACAAAAACGTCGTCGCCAAAATATTCAACTTTTGCCGATGCACATTTCATCGCTAGAAAAAAAAATTTTCGGCAGATATCTCCCAGGAAAATATTTCCCGCCAACCTTGCTTACACCGACTACATTGCCGACACATTTATTTCTGTCGCCAAAAAGTTTGTATTTACCGACACAAACTACTTTTTGTCGGCAAAAGCATTCTTTTCGTCGGCGAAAGCAGTCTTTAAATTCATTGTATTCATGCTCCCAAAAACCTTCATTCTTCCCGTACAAGTTTGGCCAAAAACAATCTAGAGCCGAGCTAAGTAGACTGCCATGTTGCAACTGAAAGAATGATAAAAGAGCATTGTTAATTGGAAAATAAAAATAAACAAAACGGGAAAGGGGTAACAAATAAAATGCAAGAGAATTTAAAAACAAAAACACAAGAAAGTTACTGCATCATATGTACTACCAAATTGCGAGAAGCCCTTTACACTTTATTGAAGTACCACCTATGTCTCTCCCCCCTACTCTGTGTATTGTAAAGTCGTCTACATGCAAAAAAAGCTTGGATACATTGCATTTCCCCATGGTAACACTTCGATGGTGCCCATTGTAATACTACTGTGTATTGTGCAGCTTGAGCTTGCCCCTCAACAAGAGAAGAGGCAAGTACAAGGAGCAAGTAGCACACCATAAGTAGCAGGTTCCTCGAATAGGGTAAACAGTTACTGTAATACTCATGGTCATTTGCAGCGACATCATCCAGAGTGCCGAATTCACAGTTCTAACATTGTGGTTTCGCCAAAAAAAATTATATATATATATATATATATATATATATATAGAGAGAGAGAGAGAGAGAGAGAGAGAGAAAGCATTTCTAGTAAGGGGTCCCTTATATAGCTACAGTGCGGAATTTTTTGTTCGAGATCAAATTTCGATGATCCGAACCGTTAGATGTGTTTAAAACAATTTTTTTTTTTTGACAAATCCTGACGTTGGACTTTAAAAACATGTTTTAAACACATCTAATGCTTCGGATCATCGAAATTTGATCTCGAACAAAAAATCCCGCACCGTAGTATATAAGTGATACCTTATTGGATATTTATTGTATATCTATATATATACGAGCCAACATTTACATGGAGGAGTAATTTACAGGACAGTGCAAAGAAGTAAACCACCTTTTGGTTCATAAGGAAGAAGAAGAACAGGATGAGGAGGATAAGAGGAAGAAGAAGATAAACAAAAACCATAGATGGAGTAACACTCATTAGAGATGCTTTATCTTTAGCTAGTAATTTTATTTCTGTTTCTTTCCATTTTGTTCCTCGTGATTGTAATAGGGTGGCTAATGCTATAACCAAATATGTCCTATCTTTGGATAATCCTCTAATCTGGAAGGAGAATGTTCCGGAATGGATAGTAGGGAAGTATCCCTCGATGTTTCTTCGTGAATTTACCGTGAATAAAATTGATCTACAGATTGACAAAAAAAAAAAAAAACGCGAGATGACCTCGTTTCGGCATCGGATGATCATGCGTACTTTACTACTTCGGGGTTTTGGAGCGAATTATTTTCTAGATTTCGGATAATAGATTTTGTTAAGTAAAGTGGCATGTCCTTTTTTTGTAATTCTGTTAATAAATTCGTTAGGCTTAATTTCATTGTAATTCAGTGTTAGAGTTGGTTAGGAACAGTTATGCCCAAAAGTTTGTTAGGCTTAGCTGTATTTTGTCAGGTGCATTTAGTGGGATGTAAATGTCTGGGACTTCTGCTTGTTTGTATCGATCAATCAGCAGAGCAGAAATGAAAGAAATTCTCTCTTATCTCGTCTCTTCCCTTTATTATTCTTACAATAAGATGTTTGTGTTTATAGAGCGACATGATAAAATTCCTCAAGAAAATAAATCTGCTAGAAATGGTAGCCTTCAGAGTATGTGGGATTTTGATCTTATGTTACCTTGCCCTGTTGTAGACTCATCATTGTCTGTGCTGAACCTTTTTACGCACTAATTTGTAACTTTTAGCTGCCGTTTTCTCTTTGAATTTCAAGGTGTGAGTCGCCTATTCTCTTATCATAGTTCTCTTTGGAGTATGCGGTGTCTGCGTTTTGTTCCACTCAATGCTGATCCCTTCCTTTTCATCTATTGACTCTCTAAATGTGGCTTTAACGATTATGATGCACATGCTGCTATTTTTTCCCTTTTTTAGATGGCAAGAATTTCTGATTTATGTGAAATGATTCTCATTCCTCTTGATCTTTAATTTCTTTCTCATTTTTCGCTTGACTTTTAGGCTAATGATCCAAGCTTGAAGAGTTTTTTTTATTTATTTGGGTAATTGAAGATTTTATTAGGAAAACCACATTACACAGCTAAGGGGCATGCCCCAGAAAACCAAAGCACCAACAGAAATCACAAGAACCAAGCTTGAGCCTAACACATCAAGCAACAAAACACCACAACAATCCTAACAACCTACTTTTTACACACAGTCAAAGACCCTAACTAGGATATTCCACAAGGAGCATAAAGTTACATTAGCAGTTGACTTAGTAACTCTCCTCCAAGAGCTTTCACAAGCGTGAATATCAGACCTCACCTTGGTTACCAACTGCTGCACAGTACACCCATGTCCCCTAAAAATCCAACAGTTTCTTTCTCCCCAAACATGGTAAAGGAGAGCAGCAAAAGCAATCTTTGACAACAAGCAAGGAAATTGAGAGCCCTTGTTAACCTGGACCATCCAATCCATTATTTGGGGCAGCATATTGATGGGGCATTGAGGCCTGAGGTCACCTTGCAAACACTTCCAAAGTTGAGAAGAGAAAGAACACTGAAAGAAGAGATGCTCATGAGTTTCTACTGCAGTGGTACACAAAACACATTGAGCATTCATTGCCATACCCCACTTAAGGAGCCCATCTTTTGTAGCAAGCCTCCCCCGATTTGCCATCCATTGAATGATGGACCAACGAGGGACAAATTGCTTAAACCAAATAATTTGGAACCATGTAACCTGGGGTTGCGGTCTTCGAATGACATTCCAGGCAGATTTAATAGAGAACTTGTGATCAAAAGGTGAGATTCCAGATGACCGAGTCCTCTTGAAGTGGATGAGGGACTAAATTGGCAGGGGTGGCCCTCAATATTTCCTTTGTAACGGCATTCCTGCCTCTTGGTCATTGCCAAGACTCATCAGCAATTATTGTATCAACTTTAGCATTAAGATTCATTCCTAGGTTATAGACAATTCTGGACCCAAACTTAGCAAATAGTAGACCAAGTGGGTGCTGGTTATCCAACCATAGGAATGTACTTCTACCATTACCTACCACATTCGTTATCCAAGGGTGAACAAGAGATTGCATCTTCAACAACTTTCGGACTGTCCAAGAAACAGAAGCAGGAATAGGTATGTTCCAAAAACAATGGTTCCGGATTATGTAGGTGTGAATCCACTTTAAACAATGGTTCCAAGCTTGAAGAGTTCTCAAGCAATAACAAAATGTAATCAGTTTTTTTGCACTTTTATGCTCCGTTTGTTTCGACGTTAAATGTTTTCAAAAGGTTTTACTCCTTTTCCTTTTTGTGGTTGGACAAAAGTTGTGTAAAATGTTTTTTGAATTAGTAGAGAGGAAAACACCAGCCTTCTCACTTGCTTTCTTCACTCCTAAGACTCCAGAAGAACTACAGACATGTTTATTAAACTTGAATTAGGGGAGAGAGAACGTGCATGGGGATCAGTGATAGAGAGGAGGAAAACGTGGCGATCTACAGCCTACACCTATAGTTGGAAAACGTGGCAATCGATCTTCCCTTTTGTAATTTTGTTAATCCTTTCGTTTTTATCCTTTCGTCAATCATATAGATGAAGATATACTGTACATCTGAAGTGTATAAGGGGTGATCAGTGGCTATCCTCCTTTATCTTTTCTTATCCTACTTCTCCTGTTCTATTTTGTTCTTGCAAATTTATGTGAACCAAACACTGGAAAATACTTTACATAAAAATTATTTATCCAAAATTATTTTACAAGAAAAATATTTGTTACTGTAAAATATTTTACGTCGAAACAAACGGAGCCTTAGTTCCTTCTGGTCTAAGCATTTATTGGTAGAATCTATGTTCCCCTTGCCATATAACTGTAGAATATTATTTGGAACTTCCATTGTCACGCTGGAAATGTTTACAAACCGGTGGTTAAAACTGTATCTCTTCTTTGACCATTAGTAACATTATCTGTCCCGGATCCATAAATTTAAGTATTATGCTGTGCAGGTTAACAAATATGATATCGAGCACAGCACAAGTAGTATCGCTTAAAATTCAGGGGGTGCAGAAAATCCAGTGAGTAAACTTACTGATACGATCATTGAAGAGGAGCCACCATACGTTCAGACATGTCTTTTTACCCAGCACCACTAAAAAGGAACCTCGAGCGGAAACATTGGCTCCACGGGGGCCCCTTCCCTGTGAAAGCCTGATTCTCGTTGGTAGAATGTTTTGACTATCTTTGTAACCGATCGGCATGTGTTTGTTTATATGACTAAAATGTTGCAGCAGCAAATTGTTGTTTTTGGACTCAAAAGTTTTTTGTGTACCCAGATTTAAGCAGAAAAAGGAGCAAGAAGAAAGGAGAAAGTGGCAGAGAGAGAAAATCTCAAGAGGCAGAAGTTGATGTGACTGAAGCAAAGGGAGCGTATGTGAAAGAAACCATTTTAGTTCCGAGGGAAAGTGGAAACTCAAGTGTTTTAACATAAGCGATGATTCTCTGACTGGGATTACAGATCTTTCATTGCTGGACTCGAAGGAAGATCAAAATACCTCTATTTGAGACGCAAAGCAATGTACATTCTTCTTATTGCAAGGATGGAGAGGTGATGAAAGTCTCCACTTGGGAAAATCCGGAGAAGTTAGCCTGCAAGCTATGAAGGGAAGCTTTAACGTCGTCAAATTTATGTAAACCAATGCTGCATCCCTTTTGGTGTCATGGCAGGTCTTTTTCATCTCTGTTCTTTTAGCATACCATGATTTATCAAGTTGCTCTATTAATTGTAACTTGTAGACATGCAGCACGTTTGCTGACCAGGATGAGTCTCAAGACTCTGCATAAATTTATGTTGGTCTGTGCTATATGTGAGGGAGGATATTTTTTCTGAAAATTCTCAATTCCTTATGTTCCGTCTGAATTACACAAACGGCTTTGGTCTATGTTGATGTCAAGAATTGTTGGATTTATCAAAATAAATAAGCTTTTATTTTTGGGTGTTTTTAAAATATTCCTATTCTTTTAGAAGCCTCAATTTTATTTGTGGAGGGTTACAACTCTGTCTTTAAGCCTAAGAGTTGTGGTGGTTATTGTTAGTGGAGAGAAATGATTTTAGTTTAATAAGCTAAAAGTTGTGTTTTCAAAGGGTGCCACATAACCCGTGAGGGGTGTTTATACGAATGGTTGTCGCAGTGGAATCGAATGGGTGCCTTTGTATTAAACTGTAAACCACCGAATGGGTGTGATGTTTAATGTCTTTGGTTAATTTAAAAACACCAAAAATGATTGTGACACAAACTTTGTGCCACAACCAACCACAACCTCACTCACATGGGGTGTGGGTTCCACATGGACCCCCACATGCGGGCCCCACACCCCATGTGAGTGGGGTTGTGGTTGGTTGTGGCACACAGTTTATGTCACAATCATTTTTGGTGTTTTTTAATGTTAACAATGGTGAGGAGGACAAGGCTCTCTGGGAAATAAGATTGGCCGGAAATGGGTGTGGTTGCAAGATACCGGGGAGAGGCGGTGGATACGGAGGGGAGAGAGATTTTTTGGTTTATGTTTTTTCTTTTTAGATTTGCTTTTCCTCTTTTTTTGAATTCTAACGTTGTCCACCTCGGCGTGTTCCATTAGCAAAGTAACGGATTGAGACAGCAAGAGTGTAATTGATAACGGAATAATAATTTAGGAGTGCGATTGATAATTTTGAAAGTTTGGGGGCGATGAGACATTGAAGTCAAAGTATGATTTTTTTTTTGAATTTTTCCCAAATTATTATTACACTTTAAAATTTTCAACTTTCCAAAGTGGTTCATTTTCAATATTGTCCTTGATGGAGACACCATCATTACACTTTCCCACTAACTTCTTAAAAAGAAATCTATTTTATTTTTTAAGGGCAAAATGAAAAATGAATCATGTTTTACTCACTGACTTTTTTACATGAGCTCTTATAAAGGAACAATACAAAATACTCCCTCTGTCCCTTTTTAAATGTGTTACCTGGAAATTTCAACTATTTTTCTCTCACATTAATTTTTACAACTTTTATATTTACTTTCCATTACTTACCCTTATCAATATAATAATACCCACTAACTTTTTAAAAAGAAATCTACTTTTAAGGGCAAAATAGGAAATATACCCACTAACGTTTCAAAACACACACTTATTAAGGAACAGCCCAAAATGAAAATGTGCACACTATAAAAGGGACGGAGGGAGTAGAATAGCAGACCATAAAAGGGACTGAGAGAGTGAATGATTTCCTCATAGAAAACCACTTAATTGATTTATCAAGATGAAGAATGACACCAAGAAAATCGAAGAATAAATCGATTTGATTTTCCACTTCATAAATCAATTTGGAAAGTTTCCTACGATGTTTGTCAGCCTCATTGATCCCAATCCTGATTTTGGTTGATTTTTAGCTCATTGGCTGCTGGATGTGGAACGAATTCTGCAAAAATACGTTCTTAAAAAATGAACTGGAATGCACAATTCAAAAATTACTTCCAGATAAGCTTTGGATTCTCTGTATAAATCCATATGCTACATTATGCAAAAACTGTGAACAATCAAAGAATTAAGAACAACAGAGAGAGAAGAAAAGAGAGAAAAGGGAGAGAATTTCTTTCATTTCTGCTGATTGATCGATACAAAGAAAGAGAAGCCCAATATATTTATATCCCACTAACAAATTCATTAAGGGCCCGATTGGATGCGGGATACGTTTTGGTGAGATTAAATTGTAAGGGGATAAGATAGTAACGGGTATTAGTTAGTAAGGGTGACCTATATTAATGTGACATTTATAGAGGGTGGATAAAGTAGTACGTCGTTTGGATGAATTTGTGACAAAAGGGTATAAATTTGGATGGATGATGGCAAATGACTTATTTGCCCTTGTATATGGATTATATTAGATATTATGATAAAATAAATACATAAATACAAGACTTATTAAATTAATTATATTTTTCAATAAATATGATATAATAATTCTTTTTAATAATTATATCTTAAATTAAAATATTGAATTATCATTTCTTAATTATTCATTTTAATAATGTTGCGTACCACCAAATTTTTTGTTATTGTTCTTTTTTTCTTTCTAATTATGCGTTTTGTTATGTTATACCCCAACAATGTCAAATTCTAAAGTATAAAAAATAAGAATTTTTTTGTATCGAATTAAAGATCTCAATTAGCAGTTTAATTTGGTGCAAAAAAAAAAGTGCATGTACTTTACTTTTTTATCCGAAAGACATTGCAAAGCAAACCAACAATCTCAAATGTCAAAATTGAAGCTATTATAATTAAATTTCATAATTAAAAAAATCTGATTTTTTTTGAATTTGTACGGAATTCAACTTACTAGAATAGAAATTATAAATTATACGGAATACAAATTATAAATATCAAAATATGAATTTTTAGGTGTTTTTTTAATTTGTACGGAATATAACTTAAAAAAACTGAAGGGGGATAAGGGGGGGTATTTGGGTAAATTGGCAAGGGTATTGGGGGGTATAAATTAATAACAGGGGAGGGGGGTGTTATTAAATAGTGAGGGGGAAAGGGGATAAGGGGGCATTATTCGGGGAGGGGTTTAAAATTATCCGGGTACAAATTTGCTCCAAACCAAGCACTATTTTGTGGGACCGGCATAAAAAGAGGGGTATAAATTATACTCCTCCTTAACCCGCAGCCAATCGAGGCCTAACAGAATTACAAACAAGTCAAGCACATGCCACTTTTCTTAACACCTCCTGACAAACTAATGGGTGGGGGCTCACCAACCCTTAGTTTGGGTAGAAATTGAAAACGAGCAAACACCTAATGCTTTGATAAAAATATCAGCTAGTTGATCAGAACTGAAGACATGATGTAAGGAAACTTCTTGACTCAGAACTTTTTCACGGATTAATGATAATCAATCTCTATGTGCTTGGTACGATCATGGAAGACGGGATTAACAGCTAAAGCCATTGCAAACTTGTTATCACACCATATAAGAGATGGAAGATGAACAGAAACATGAAGCTCAGTTAATAACTGATGTAGCCAAGTTAGATATCAGCCGTTTGAGCATAGGCTCGACATACAGCAACACCAAGGCCTACGGGATCGCCAGGACACCAAGTTTTGACCCAAAAATACAGCAAAACCACTAGTGGACCTGCGACTAATGGGATCGCCAGCACAATCTGCATCCGAGAAAGTCAGTAACTGCGGATTACTAGGAACAAAAGTGAAGACCATGATGAAGAGAGCCTTTAATGTATCTCAAAATCCTTTTTAACAGCCACAAAATTAGCTACAGTGTGAGAATGCATGTATTCGCACACCACGTTGACAGGCTACGAAATTTCAGGTCTGGTTTAGGGCTTGTAAAGATCTGGCTAAAGTTTGGTACAACTGAGGATCTTCGAAAGGAACATCTGCTCCTTCAGAACTTAGAATAACAGAAGGGGAAGGACTGGGCTCACACTCTATCATTACCAGCTTAGCGTAAGTGCTCTGTAACATACTTATGCTGAGACAAAAATAACCCCCGGGAGGAATGCTGCACCTCTAGACCCAAAAAGTAATACAGTTGACCCAAATCTTTCATCACAAACCATTTGCTCAAAATGGAAATAAAAGCTTCAAGAAAATGAGAATCACTGCCAGTGATGATAATGTCATCAACATTAACTAAGATGAGAGCAGTAGACTTGGCACTATGCAGAACAAACAAAGAAGTATCTGCTTTACTGAGAGAAAAACCTTGAGCAAGAAGAAAAGAAGAAAACACATCAAACCATGCTCTTGGAGCTTGCCTTAGTCTGTACAAAGCCTTATTCTTGCACACATAGTCCGAGTGATGAGGATCTTTATAACCTAAAGGTTGTTTCATGTAGGCATGCTCAATGACAACTCCATGTAAAAATTCATTTGAGACATCTAGTTGTCTCGACGGCCTGTGATGGTGCACAGCCATACTAAGAACAACTCTAACAGTAGCTTGCTTTACCACAGGACTAAATGTTTTAGTAAAGTCCATGCCTTCTGTTTGCTTACTCCCATTGGCAACTAGCCGTGCTTCATATCGAGCTACAGACACATTGGAAAGTCTTTTAACTTTAACAATCCACTGACAGCCAATTATATTACCATGAGATGAAGGGAGAACAAGAGTCCACGTGCCTGACTTGTCTGTACAAAGCAAAGGAAACTTGACTATGAATATGCTCGAGCATGACTTGTCTGTACAAAACTGTCCAATCTCAAACGAGTTCTAATGGAGCCAATCTCTAGTAACTTGAACTTTTAAAGATCATAAGTTGAGCGAACCAAATAGTAGTAAAAGTAATTTGTTCGACCTTTGTTCAGAAGCTTAACGAGTTTCAAAAAGTGCTCAACATTGTTTTGTTTATTCAATAAATCGATCTGAAATGAGCTTTTAATGAGCGACCAAAAGCTCGAACTCGAGCGGTTTGGTTCGTTTATCCACCCCACCCCAAATTGTGCTCTACAATTGAAATTATACAACAATGTTCTCCCCCAGCAGTTTGAACAGAGGTTTCCTTGATGTCAATCATATGTGTCAACCAGAAAATAAGCAGCAGCTAGTATCAAAGAGGCCAAGAATACTTTACATTATGCCTGAGGTAAATTTACATGAAATTCCTGTAAAAAAATTCACTGACCTCAGTATCAATCTATATGACTAAAAATCTACGCCTTATTTGCCATACAAACAAAATGCTACGTTTGAACCATTTGCCGATACTCCAAAATCGATTGAACCATTTGCCAATCCTCCAAAATCAATTTGATGTTTTTGCCATTACAAGGGACGGTGTCAAGTTGCTTGTATACAATACTAAGTACTAACCAATTGGTGTGAGGGTAACTTGTTGAGTATTTGGAGTGTGGCTCCCACGCACTTGCCTCATCTGTATGTATACACTGTTCCAACCCCCAGGGGACCCCAGGAGTGAAGTCTTGTCACTCCCTTTTGTCTGGTGTTGGAGACTAGTTTGGCCCTATAAAGGATGGCCTCTGGCTTTAGTTTTGAGCATCTCACCAAGAGAGATCGGAGAGGTTAGCCATATTGCAAAACAAAGTGTGGTGTTTTTGGGCATCCAGAATAATTGCTCCGTTTGTCCCTCCCTGGAGTATCCAATTTCAGGGAACCACGTAAAATTCATTTGTCGTTTGGTGTGCATATCTGTTTGTGTGTGTTTGCGGTATTTGGTTTTGATCATTGGGGCACAACATAACCATACCAGCAAATCTCCTTGACTAGGATATCTAATATCGATACTGCGGCTCGCCGAGTCAGCTCCAAATTCCGTAGATCACTCACTTCTGTCATGAAGCATATCTTCCCCAGAAAGTTTGTTATATGCTTTACCCATGGCAGCAACAGCTTCTTCGTGGTTAAATAAGATGGTAAAAGAATGACCAGAAATTTGTATTAATTTCATGAAGTAAAAAATCTACCCAAACCGAACGGGTTTCGGCACTAAAGTTCTAATATAAGTTGCTATACTATCCCTATAGTTGGGTGCCATGAATAAATCAAAAGGAACCGAAGGTGGACATTACAACTCATCAAGATTAAGTAAGGCTTTCGGCACTTTTCCATTGGAATTTCTGGGATTCGTCTTCCGTAAGGTGGCATGAGTTTCGTCAAAATGCATATCACCATGACGTTTCATACGAGCAAATAAAAGCTTCACTGAGTAAGATTGTAGCTTAATCCACTTTTCTTTGGCCTTCTGAGTATTAGCAGTCAAATGACACGAAAGGAAGCCAAAACCTAACTATTGACGTTACCCTGCGGTATACATAAATTGAAATGATTCATGAATTCCTTATCACCAACAAGCTCTGCAATATATTTGATAACAGGCCGATTAAAAGCACAATCGTGGGGTAAACTTTCCATTAGGGCAAAAGAGAATATATTAACCATAAACTTGAGCTCATGCATGCAATTTGTCTCATCATTGCATTCAAGTTATATCTAATGGTCTACTGTGAACCTATTGATTAGTATTCTTCACCTCAGAAGACACCAAAGCCGTTTACATAGTGTGGACCATACAGAACTCAAAATTCAAAAAATATAAAAAAACACATGCCAACCAAAATTATGGAGTCTTAAGATTCCATCTGGTCAAAAATGTGCTGCGCAGGTTTACAATTTACAACTAATAGTACAACCTGATAGGTATTGGTAGGCCATAACACCAGAGATGAAAAAGAAACATGACAGCACCAACAATGATGCAGCATAGGATGTCATGAACCAAAGCAATTTATAGAATTAAAATCCAATCGCGCGGGAAGAATTAGAGACTTTACCAGGGGATTATAAGTCAACAGTGATGAAATATATGTCATTATTTTTATTAGAGTTTCAATAAAGAAAATACAATCACTCTTCACAGAAAATATACGACAAGAAGTTCCAATTTTTTGAATTTTCATAGTTTGAACTTTGAAAAAGTTGCATAATAGTTTCGTTACCATTATTATTATTAATATTCTTCTCAATGCAAGCAACAGGAAAACCATTCATTTAAATAGGCCCCTCGTTAGTGGACGGTGGGATTGGTCTCCCCTGACTAGTCGAGGTTCGCGAAAGCTGGCCTGACACCTGATTATCAAAAAAAGTAAAAAATATTTCATCATTAATTCTACCGACAAGCTTAACCAGAATTGAGATGGTGCAAGGCCTTATGGATGATAAATATCTACTTATAAATTGAAGTTGTCTTTCAATTATTATGGCCCTAGTACTAGTTGCATAGCACCCAAATACTATTAGAAACATTCTTGTCATGTGCCAAAATAAACAAATGCATTTTTTGACCCCGGGGGTAATTTGAACCCTCCAGCACAATGCTAGATCCGTCCCTGGACTCTACCCATGTCTATACTAAATAACAATCATACGCAAGAGATAGATTATTATATCCAGGAAGAAGCCCGACGAATGGAAGAGGAGCACCTTAGCACCTATCTAGAAGAATAAAAGAGATATTTAAAGTTGTAACAACTATAAAGGTATTAAGTTGATGAGTCATACGTTGAAGTTGTGGGAAAGAGTTATTGAGCATCGCTTGAGGCTAGAAGATTGATCATGGAAGCTATTTATCTATCGAGGAGATTGGTAGAAAAACACAGGGCAACGAAGAAGGATCTTCATATGGATTTCATAGACTAAGAAAAGGCTTATGATTAAACGCAGTCTACTCACCCTAAAGACATTATATGGGGAGTTCTGGAGAAAAAGGGAGTGACAAAAGGGTATATCGAGGTAATTAGAGACATGTATAAAAGTGTCGTCACTGCCATTAGATTACCAGCAGGGGAAACGATCGACCCAAGTCCACTCTAGACCGGGTTCCAAAGAAGAGAGATCTTCCCAAAATAGAGGTGCGCAAATAAGCTCGTTGAGGGATCCCTCATAGGATCGGGATTGTATATATATATAGAATCATGATCTAATGAGGGATCCCTCATTTTGCTAAAATGCGGACCTATCATTTCCCGATCGAATTTTGATGATCCAAACCGTTCAATGTGTTTAAAACGCATTTTTAAGGGTTCCCACGAGGAATCACCAAAAAAATCTTCTCGGTCATTTTTTTTGGTGATTCCTCGCGGGAACCCTTAAAAATGCGTTTTAAACACATTGAACGGTTCGGATCATCAAAATTCGGTCGGGAAATGGTAGGTCCGCATTTAACTGAAATAAGGTATAGTCCTTACTAGATCGGGATTGTATATTATATATATCCACCTAGGCCTCTCATTACATCTTACATATATATTAACAAATTTTAATTGCTTACTTCAAGAAGAATTACAAAGAAAAACAAAAGTTACCTACCGAATATTTTAAAAAACTAAAATTATGCTTAAAAAAATTCATAAGTAGACTTGAAAACAAACATGAGAAAAAATAAATTCATTTGACGTATAATTTTATGTGTATTTTAAAGTTACATACCCATAATTCATTTCTATTAGTAGTAAGCTATATATGATGTCGCAATTCATTAACGGTTCACCTGCGGTTGAACTGTTGACCCATTGACCCGTTTGCCGATCCCTTTTCCGGTTCGATCGCCGTTCCGGTTTTCAAAACATTGTGTTTAGGGGTCGTGTTTTGGGTGTTTGTGGGATGCAGGTTGTTTAGGGAGTCTCAATAGATGTGTGTACAGATCTTTGGGTTGTTGAGTTACATAAGTTATACTTCTTCTTTTCTTCATGGGTATGCCACTTATTCTGCGTTATTGTCAATAAGCTTTACCAAATATCTGCTTTTGCTTGGTGTATGTTATTGTCAATAAGCTTTACCAAATAACAGTAGTTGAGTCATGTGTCTTCCACTTGAAAGCATCTACACTACTGTGATACACTATACTGGCTTAGTAGTTGAGTCATGTGCATTCCGAAAAAAGGATTTTTGTCTCTGTTTGCTTCGTTACGTCAATAACTCGAACAAAATGCAATTATCTCCAAGAAAAAATGCTTAGTATCTTTAGTTTGATTAGAATCTGTAATAATTCTTCCCTTTATTCGGATGGTGTATTTGTTTTGTGGAATTCTATAATTGAACCAAGATTTGCTTCACTTTTCCTTTTTAAAGTATTTGCATGAAATGATGTTGACTGTATTGTTTCCTTTTTCTAATTTTGCAGGTTCAAATATGTTGGGTAAGGGGGTTTAGTGAATCAGAGTCTATTATTGGGGACATATTTGAAACGAAACATCTAGAAAATCTTGAAAAAATTTATAATAAGCAAATTGATCCCCCAAAGATTGAAATGTCAAGGAAACAGTACCTGGATATCTTTGTTAAGCTATCTAGGTCCGAGTTTCCCCATTTTCTGAGGTGGTTAGAACAAGAAAGGGTTAGGGTTTACTCATGGCAACATGTACTAGGGAGAAAACCCATCGGAAGAAGCCACCCACTGATTTTATAAAGATTAACACGGACGGTAGCTTTAAGGATGGGATGAATGGCGCGGGGTAGCATTTAGGGTTAGTCCGGGGTCGGTAGAGAGGATGCATTCTGTCGCATATCAAAAGATGATTGACGAACGAGACAGTGAGCTAGAGGCTATGCACCTAGGATTATTTTTAGCCAATAGGTTCGGCTACAAGAATATAGTTCTTGAAAGTGATCATGCCAGACCTGATAAGAGCTATAAAATCAGGAAAGGACATCCCAGATGACCTGTTCGACCAATTTCAGTAAGTTTTCTCGTCTTCGGTTAGTTTTTCCCTATATCCTTAGATTATATCGTGAATTACTTAATTTTTTCAGGGCTTTGCCTTTTCACCTTGTGGATGACTTCGAGGCAAGTTACATTCCCAGGGAAGGGAACGGAGTTACTAATATTCTATCTAAATATGCCGGGTAAAAAAATTTATGGAATAAACGACAACAAAGTTTTAGGCTTGCCCTTGAGCACAACAGTGTGGACTTGCAGAGGCTCCTCTACTATAGGGTTGACAAGGAACAAGAGGTGGAATAAACGACATAGTCCACCTCTTGTTCCTTTTCTTATGAACAAAAGAAAATAGTTGAGAAGAAATATTTTTCAACTATTTTCTTTTGTTCATAAGAAAAGGAACAAGAGGTGCACTATGTCGTTTGTTCCACCTATTGTTTCTTGTCAACCCTATAGTAAAGGAGCCTCTGTAAGTCCACATTGTTGTGCTCAAGTGCAAGCCTAAAACCTTATTGTCATTTATTCCATAAATATTTCAACCCGGCATATTTAGATAGAATATCAGCTACGCCATTCCGTTCCCTAGGAATATAACTTGCCTCGAAGTCATCCACTAAGTGAAAAGACAAAGCCCCCCAAAAAATTAACTAATTCACGATATAATCCAAGAATATTGGGAAAAAACTAACCAAAGACGATAAAACTTACTGAAATTGGTCAAATAGGTCATTTGGGACGTCATTTCCTAATTTTATAGCTCTTATCAGGTCGGCATGATCACTTTCAAGAACTATATTCTTGTAGCCGAACTTATTGGCTAAAAATAGTCCAGGTGCATAGCCTCTACCTCACTGTCTCGTTCATCCCTCATCTTTTGATATGTGACAGAATACATCCTCCCTACCAACCCCCGACTAACCCTAAATGCAACCCCCCGCCACTCATCTCATCCATAAAGCTACCGTCCATGTTAATCGTTACAAAATCTGTGGGTGGCTTCTTCCAATGAGTTTTCTCCCCAACACATGTGGCCTTGAGGAAACCCTAACCCTTTCTTGTTCTAACCACCTAAGAAAATGGGGAAACTCGGACCTAGATAGCTTAACAAAGATATCCAGGTACTGTTTCCTTGACAATTCAATCTTTGGGGGACCAATTTGTTTGTTATAAATTTTTTCAAGATATTTTAAATGTTTCGTTTCAAATATTTTCCCAATCCTAGACTCTGATTCACTACAAAAACCCCTACCCAACATATTTGAACCTACAAAATTAGAAAAAAGAAACTATACAGTCAATATCATTCCATGCAAATACTTTAAAAGGGGAAAAGTGAAACAAATCTTGGTTCAATTATAAAACTACACAATACAAATACACCATTCAAATTAAGGGAAGAATTATTACAGATACAAATCAAACTAAAGATACTAAGCATAACAAACATTTTTACTGGGAGATAATTGCATTTTGTTTGACTTATTGACATAACGAAGCAAATAGAGACGAAAATCTTTTTTCCAAAACGCACATGACTCAACTACTAAGATGCTTTCCTGAACTCTATCCCAGTATAGTGTATCACAGTAGTGCAAATTCTTTAAAGTGGAAGACACATGACTCAACTACTGTTATTTGGTAAACCTTATCGACAATAACATACACCAAGCAGGAGCAGAATCAGTGACATATCCCATGAAGAAAAGAAAAATAGGAGCAGAACTTATCTAACTGAATCCCACACATCCATACACACATCCATTGAGACTCCCTAAACAACCTGAATCCCATACAAACATGACCCCTAACACAATGTTTCGAAAAGTGAACTGTGATCGAATGGGTTTCCTCCACATGTGCCAGGGAGAAAACACATTGCAATCATAAGTACATTGATAAGCAGATAGATGATAGTTTATAACCAAAGAAAAACTAAAATACGATGGCCAAAAATATGCAGGACAACCCAACTCAAAAGGACCAATGTATCAAGGAACACAAAAGAATAAACATTGTCCCATTCTTCTAATAGGACCAATGTATTTAAATCGGGATATGTATCATGTATCATTTCTTCCAGTGTATAAACCGTATCGGGATACGTATCGCATGTCTTGAGAAACATTTGTCGGAAGAGTAAGAGTTTATAATGTTTAGTTATGCAAGATTTTGGAAGAGAGGTTAATAGTAAGACGAGTGAGGAAGGAGAGTATGTGTATTACGCTTCAACTTAAACTTTTTTGGGTTTGGTATAAAATGGCGAGAACCCATCTCTATTTATACTACTCCATGGAAGGCTCTAGTCCAAAGATGTTTTTATACAAGAGAAACTTTAAGATAGATTCTAGAAATACACATGTGACTAATTCTTGCACAAAAATCAAGATATTTCACAATGATATTCTAGAGCTTTAAAAAGCTAAATATATTCTAGAGTTTCTAGGAACTAGATATTTACATGTCCTTATTTTTCATCTCTAGGATTTGTCAATTGGGCTTGTTTGAACTTTACTTTCTTATGCCAAAATAATAAATCTAGTTTATGCATGCTTCAAAAAATGTTAAACCGTAATTAACCTACAATTAAAAAGCAGTTACATCTAATTTCAAGTTTCTCACTTGAAGTCTATCACATTCAGGCTTCACGATGCCTTAGTTATGGAAAGATAAGAAATGCCCTCATATGATTCAAGAAAAATACAATCGAAGTATAGTTCTTTCTTCTTTTAAGCCCTACATTGAGGTTGAATTTCAATCAAATAGTTTGAATGTCACCATAATTAAATCAAACAACTTAGATTAATGCATTTGGGGATCCGCTTCTTAAAATATGGTCCGACTTTTTCCCAATTAGTAATCGTAAGATATGGACCGAATCAGGATAGCCATATATAACGTAGGGTACACGATTGTATCATAGGATTTCTCTACAAAAAAGAGATACGGGGGGCAATATGTTAAGTAATACAATCCCACATTGCTGGGTATGGAAGGGGTGATCACTTAATAACATGAGAGACCTCTCCACTCATTGTCAATTGGTTTTGAGATGGCTATAAAGTTTCCACATGGTATCAGAGCGGGGCCCATTCCACCCCACATTTAAAAAAAATTCTCAATCCACACCCCCTGATGACAGATCAGCAAAAAGGCTGCACGATGATAGACCCAAAAAGAGGCTACATGAGACAGACCTTAAATGCGGCTGCATGTGAGGGGGATTTAAGTAATACAATGCTACATTGCTTGGGTATGGAATGGGTGATCACTTAATAACATGAGAGATCTCTTAACTCATTGCGAATTGGTTCTTAGATGGATATAAAGTTTTCACACGATACGTATCTTATATCGTAGGTTTTTAACTACTCCCTCCATCCCATTTTGTTTGCTCACTACGATTATGCGTGCCATTTTTGAACTCTTGTAGTTTTCAATCTATAATGTATTTTATATACAATATGGATCTTATTTGATAGATCTCAATTAGTTCTATTAGACAAAAATTTTAAAAACATTATAAATAAAAAAGATATAAACATTTAAAAATTGCACGGGTATTCATAGTGAGCAAACAAAGGGAGTACTGTGAATAGGACTAGTGTCACCTCGCCACTCAATTGGATGCTGTCATCTATTGCCATCCTCTGAGATACAATCGTACCGCTAAACTCCTCAGCAGCTGCACGGATAACAATTGCGAGTGGGTAAGTGAAAGCAAGGAACTCTCTCTTTTTCTCTGACTATAAGCCTCAACAATGGAACCATACCCAACCAAACTGAGGTTCAATAATGCCAATGATGATACCAAAAAATCCAATACCCTAGAAATTTAATTTCTAGAATGCATTTCTAATCGTGCTACACTCTCTTTACAAATGACCAATTTAGAGATCAACAGTTTATGCCCTAAAATCAATTGAAATAAGATGCCCAAACAGGAAGGTTTACTCAGCTAAAAAAGTGCAAGTTCAGTCAAAATGATTGAATCAGGTATACATGCATGGCTGTGTGTCTAGATATAACCACAAAAATGAGAATGAAGAGCGAGAAATTACCAGAAGGAGGTGCTTAGGAGAGAAAGGAAGGCGATGAGAAGGACAAAGTTGGAAATAGGAGAGGCCGTGATGAGGGTTTCAGTGGTTGACGGTGGGGGAGGAAGAAATGAATGATCTGAGACACATGGAGCGATACAATCTCATCATCGCCACTCACTCTCTCTCTCTCTCTCTCTCTCTCTCTCTGAGTGTGTTTGTCGCTGCGTAAAGAAATACTCCGCCGTAAAACTATTGGGTTATTTTAGGGCGTCTAAGAGCAACCCAACAATGAGTTGGTAAATTAGGCAGTGTACAGTGCATATATCTATTATGACTTGACACTTTTTCTATCAACACTCCAACAACACTCCCTATTACCCTCCCTATTTTTAATAAAATATAATATATGGGAGAAAAGTAAGAGAGATACAAGAGAGAGAAAAAAAAAAGAAAAAAAAAAGGAGAAAGTAGCCTGCAAAGAGGGGGAAGAAGAGAGAGAAAGAATAAAAAAATGGGTAGGGAGTGAATAGTGTCTCCCTAAATGGGGGGTTTTTAGGGAGATACTATTCATTTTTGTATTTTAGGGAGGGATTTAGGGAGTCTCTTGGAGCCTAATTTTGGGTTTGGCTCCCTAAAATAGGGATGGGAGCCAATTTAGGGAGTTTGTTTGGGATGCCCTAAGACAACTGGTACATTAATGCTCGTCCCTCCTCTTTTCAGACATATTTTCAGTCGTTATTATCTTATTTACTCTTCTCCTTCCTATTTTATAGTCTCAATTAACATTTTTTGATGTTTCAAAAAAATTGTTACATTTCAAAACTAAATAGGTTTTGTTAATGTATTACCTTTTTTATTCATCCATTTGAAATTAATAGTACCAAAAAAGGGGGGGAAATGTAATAATTAATAGGTAAAATAAGAAAAGTAAGTTTTTAAAAGTGCAACGATTGTGTTCATTGATTTTTCGTGGTCAGAAACCCTTGGAGCCGCTCTCTCTCTCAACTTTTCACAGCCCCACCCTTGCAGCCCCTCCTTCCCCTCCCCTTCCATGGGTTGCACACCCCTTGGGTGGCGGGAGGGGAGGGACTAATCGCCTTTCTAGATCTGGTTTCCCCTTTCCCTTCTGCACCATATCCACCTTCCGTTCGCCGATCGTTGGAACTTGGCGTTCCGCAGCCCTGTTAGGCGTCACGATTCGTCTGCTCCTCCTTTGCAACCTTATCGGTTCTGGCGGCTTCTTAGGTCTCCGGTAGAGGAGCGTGACTGGATGGAGGTTTGGCTAGAGAAGGGCTGCTCAACGACGAAGGGGAGTGTATCTCTTTATTTTTGTTTTTTTTTGTGTTTTGTCCGGCTATAGGCCGGTTTGTCTGGACCTTGTCCAGTGTGTCCCGTTGATTTGGTCATATGATTTCTCGTTGTATTTCTGTGACCTGTTTTCGTTGGAGTGTCCGATCTGTGGACTCCCAACCTTTCCCCATGGAAATCTTTGATAAATACTATCTCTCAACTTTTGACAAAAAAAAAAACGATTGTGTTCATTTATTTAATTGGAATCCCAAAAAGAAACTATATAATGGGAACGAATAGAGTAACTGTTTTGTAACAAAGATACCCCACCTCACCTAGCATTTCCAAATTTCGGAAGGATTACTATTCGGCTCAAATGCCTCAGCAAAATTCTTTTGGTGCGCCTTCCACCTTCAAATTTCCAATTTGATCTAGACCTATGTTAACTGGAATGCGGACTCACTGTTGTAAAACAAGGTCTAGAAGGTCGAGTACTCGCTGCTTGGGTACTAGAAGGCCCCTCGCCAATCTTCCGAATCACAAAAAAAAAAAAACAACGCCCTTTGCCGACTAGCCCAATTAATTGGCTAACTAGGCGCCGAGTACTTGGCCCTGAAAGTTAGAAGGTGCCCTGCCGCCCTGGGGCGCCTACGAGTTTTAGAATCTTAGGTATGGAAACGTGGTATGCCATGTGTCCTAAACTGTGACGTTTGGGGTAGGCTTATAGATGTTGCATAATAAGAATGCACTTCTTCAACTCGACAAGTGTACAATTTTACTCAATTTCTCTGAATTTGTCATGCAAAACATATTCTAGGGGTATAATGGCAAATATTTAAGCATTCCTTGTAAGAACTATATTCTCTCTAAATATTGAGTTCATTGCACTTTGGTGATTTGAAAGAAATCACGGGGACCGATGTGGATGAGTATTAACGTTCCATGGTACAGCATATCTAGACTACCATGCTCATCCCATTTTCATGGAATGTGCTCAAATTTTCCTCTATTACCAAAAAAGAGGTGAATTACACTAACCTTCCTTAAGGTATTTGACAAATAGACAAACTTCCCCTTGGGTTTCTAAAATGGTACTGACATCCCCTGTCAGAATTGTCGGCCTAGAGAGAGGGAGAGATGTGTTTTCAATCGTTAGCATTTGTTTATAAGAATATCCGTAAAGGTGGGGTACTTTAGATAAGCATACTTGCCTTAACGTGGGAAATGAGAGTAGGGTGTGTTTTGGCATCAAATTTGGTGGAGCAATGTTTCCCTTTATGCTGTATACCCTAATTTCTTTAGTAGGGCGGTAGATAAAAATGAGTTGGTCGCTAAGGTAGGGTTTGGTACTCGTTTTTTCTAGACAGGTCCATGATCGGAAGTTAGAGGCAGTGTTAGAGTTTATGGAGCTGCTTTTATGGAATTCACTTCTAGGAGAGAGGATATGTTAAGCTGAAGGCATAGGAAAAACAAGTTCTCAATTAAAACCTATCACTCGAATATTGGATGTGGTAGAACACATTTTCCGGATCGAGTGGCAATTAATAAAAGGTGTTTTTCTTTTTCGCATTGACAACTGGTTTGGACTCTATTTTGACCAATGAAAATCAGATGAGTTACGGGGCTCGTAATAGCGTATAGTTGTACCATGTGTAATGTGCAAAGAAGACAATGGATCACTTGTTACTTCATTGTAAGGTGGCTTCAAATATTTGAGCTTTGTTGCTTAACGTATATGGGTTCGATGGGTAATGCCATCTACTGTGTTCTAGTTCTTCTAAGCTGGGGATTTTTTCCCAGACAGAAGAAGCATTTTCAGAGCGTTGTTGATAGCCCTCTAGCCCTTTTGTCGCGCGGAATTTTACCCTCCTCAGCCTGGAGTGTTTCTTTTTTTTTTTTGGGGGGGGGGGAAACATGGCCAAAGTTGGAAATCCAAGTTATTTCAAATGCATGGTTATGCAAACGAGTTTTACAGCTACGACCTAGGTTGATTTTGGAAAAATAAATTAGAGTCTCCGCCTGGCATAATTAAGGTATGTCAAGTCACCCCTTGAATCATCTGAACATAATTCAAGTGTTTTTAAAAGAAAAAGGGTTTAGTACAAATGTTTTTTAAGGAAAAGAATTTGCAAGTCCGAAGACCCGATTTTTTAATTGACTCAGTTTTGTGGTCTACAAGGTCAAAGAATAAAGGGTTCAGTTATTCACTGTTATGACAGTTGAGAAGCCGGAGCACCCAACCCGTCCTCGCGGTGCTCGCCTCTTTGAAAACATTGGATTAAAGCTTTCCAAACCTGATGAGAATAGGAAAAATGAAATTAGAAAGACTCGAGCGCTATCAGCTCGAATAATACCCTTGAGCTAATTTGTCTGAAATACCCTTAAGCTGATTTGCCATCCCCCACTGAAAAATGGGTGACGGCACTCTCCGGGACATATCCGGACAGTTTTGATAGTAAAAACATGTTTTGAAGACTTGGCTGGTAATTGGGAAAAATTGTAAAAAGTATGTCCAGAACCGAAAAATGGCTGACGGGGCCTCTGGACAGTTCGAGACAAGTTTATTGACAGAAATGATTTTGGTTTACTCTAAGGGTAATTTCGTGACCAAGTTAAAAGAGTGCGGCTGGAACTGACAATTGGCGACCGGTACGCTCTGGAACAGTTTAGGACAGTTTCAGAGGTAGAAATGAACTTGGATGACTCTAAGGGTCATTTTTGTTAAAATTTGGGAAAATGCTGGCGGCTTCGGAAGGCATTCGGATCAATTAATCCGGGGTTTTCAACAATACAAAACAATATGCAAAAAGTGGCGCGTCAATGCACGAACGTGGAGCGCTAAAATCAGCAGCCTTACTTATCCATGAAATTTGTTTTCTAGGAGTATTTAAGTTTTACTTGCACTTTTCACTCTTATCTTTCACACTAGGTGAGTTACCCTCGTGCCTCGCACGATCGGTGTAACCCGTTAATTTCTAAAATTTGTGTTCCTATTTACGCACTATTTCCCGCCATACATTAATGAGAAAACATGCCTAAGAAGTTGAGATTGTGCCAAAGTATCTCTCATAGATAGCCCACCTTTCTAACATTATGTAGGAGTACTAATTTTAGGTGACGTGCAACCACTTGGAGTTGCAGTCTTTAGAGTACCATGATACAAAAATGTGCAAATGCGTAATAAATACCATACAAAACATTCAGAGAAAATTGAATCATACAACACAGTGAAGTATACCAAAACCTTCTCCTTCAAACACAAGCATTCAACACTAACCTTCTTTCTTACTGAAGAGAGGCACAATGACTTGAGCTGCACCAAAAGATTCTATTGCATTCATCTTTTAAAACATAAAGGACAAATGATAATGAAGAAATGATGGCTTCTTTTTTTTGCCGGTGTAAAACAATCAAAACTATATGTTAGCTGCAAGGGTTCTCTAATTTTTTGTAGAGGAATGAGCGGCATCTTGAAAAAGTATCTTGCTTGACGCCCATCTTTGCTATGTGATTCTACACTTCATGGAACAAAGAGCATTTTTTTTTTTGCCGGTTTCAGACAATCAACACTATATGTCAGCTACAAGGGTGCTCTAATTTTCTGTAGAGGAATGAGCAGCATCACGAAAAAGTATCTTGCTCGGTGCCCATCTTTGCTATGTGATTCAACACTTCATTTCCCTCTGGCAGAATGTGGCCCAAGGAGCTGGAACGTTGATCAAGTTCATGGCCATGTGAAGTACCACTTTATGTATTAGAAATTTAGAATTGTCTTTCAGGAAATTGGAGTGGGATATTTTGAAGTGCCACTTTATGTATAAAAGAGATTCTCGATAATTATCAACATGCGGTTTATTTCCTAACTTTTGTTTGTCCTTTTTCTATTTTTCTATGTGAATCCAATTAGTATTTCTTTATGTAGTCCACTTTAAAACCTCCCCCAACAATCTGGGTCTCTTCTTCAATCTCAAGTAGAAAAACTGACATCAAATGGTTAGAGAAGTATCTTTATACCTCTCTAGAGCCAGCGACGACTTTGCTTTGAGATAAACAGCTTCCAGGAGTACACTAATGGCATATACTGAAATCGGTGGGGCGGAATCACTCTGTGAAAAGCTCTTAAGTCATTCTGTTTTCTTGAAAGAGTGAGTCCCATCTTTGAATTCACTGCAGCAACATTTGTGCCTTCAAATGCGTGGAACGCTGCTTCCGCGTTACCTTTCGATACTCATATCTTCGCAGCAGTGCTCTTGCTTCCTACAAATATTAAAACCATTACGCAAATTGACAAAAAAACATTGCTTCAGCCTTTTAATTAAGTGAAACAATTGAAAATGCATGAGATTAAGAAACCAAACTCGTAATTCAAATAATCACTCTCCCACAGAGAGGACTCCACTTAATGCCAGTATCTGGCTTCTGGCCAATTTGCCAGCATGAGGTGAATACGCACTCACTGCATAATCTTTTTGTTGAATGCGATTCGGGTAAAGGAACAATTTCATCTAGGATTGATTGCTCTCATGAGCAGAGACACTTCATGATCATCCAATTGTTCTCATGCGCAGAGACACTTCATGATCTTCCCTAAACTCCGTTCTATTTGAGCTACCCTCTGCTCTTCGATCCAATTATTAGTCTTCATATTGTTTCACCTCAATCTTAATTCTTCAACAACAAAAAGTAAAACGACAACGATGTTCATTATCAACAATAACAGAAAGAAGGGTCTTCACCAAAATTAAGATCAGTGACTGGAATAATATAAAATAGGAACATCTAAAAGAAAAATTCTAATCCTACATATTACAGCATTCTCTATCAAATTTTGATTATAAAATCTGTTTGATTTTTTTTTTAAAAAAAGCATTCTCTATTAAACAATAAATGACGCTCTATCATAGCAATCCAAAATCTCTACCAACATGGTGATAGATTAGCCTATCAAAAAAAAAATGGTGATAAATTAAGACCACCGGTACCACACTGCACACTGTGTACGAGATGATTACATAAAATAAACACAATACATTAAAAGCACTTGTAAGACCATCAACACTGATGTAGGTAGTCAGAAGAGGGAAGTTGACCTTTTTTTAAACTTTTATGAGTGGCATATCGCGTAGTAGATTATTTACGAGTCTTTTGACATAACAGCTAGATTTTACGAAGTAGGGTGAAGGCTGGATTTGTATTTTCAAAGTATATATTTCGTGCATCCCCCTGCGAGAGATGGTAGCAGATTAGATACTCTAGAATGCAAAAACTACAATAATGTTTCATTACAGGTTTGTTTTTTCAAAGAAAGAAATTAGAGATGACTTACAATGCTCATTAAGGGTTGAGTTCAGCAGCTAAAACCATACTCTCCATCCGGTCACTATCGTGTTTTTCAGCCAAGCTAGAGTCCAGCAATTGGGCGACCTTGCCACCATTTAGAATTGGTTTTGCCTAGAAGGGATGATTTGCATTCTTAGCAAAGAAACGAAGATGTAAATTCAGAACAAGTGAGAGCAAGTACGTGTAGAAGACATACATAACCAGGCTCTCTTGGCCCTTTGTATGGTCATAAGCACGAGACTCCGTGCGTGCACCGACCCCAACCCACCCACCATCTGCAAGAACACATATGAGGACATCAATCAAGATAAGCAAAAAATCAAAAACTCCTGCTTATTCCCGAAATAGAATGTGTACTTGTTTCCCAAATCAACGTGAAGAGCAAATAAGAGAAGTCTTGTTCAAGAACACAACCCCTCACCTAGCGGCAATCCCCCGTGTTTCGCACGCCAAGCTCATGCCCGTGGAAATAGCCAGCTTTCCATTCATACTCGGGCCGGAGTCAATGCTTGAAACAATACAGGTACAAAGATTTTAAAGAGATACGGATAAATGGAATCATAATCAAGAACAACCATTCCAACTAAGTTGGCATGGAGGCCTTCGACAAATACACAACCAAAAAAGGAAAAGAAAATATATGATAGCAAAGAAAATGCATCTGCAAACAATTGGAGGAAAAAATACCCATGACATGCCAAAGAACACAGCAAGACTAATCTTTAATGAATCAAGATTAACTGCCTTATCTAGCCTCTCACTCATAACATTATCCAAGAATGACCAAGAGTAATAATCACAGTAGTCATAGTAGTAGTTGTCAGTTAACCTGCACGCATATCAAAATTGTAGCAACAATCTCCAATAACAGAATCCAAATGCTTGCCATTCATAACGGATTTACAGACGTCAGAATCAACATATTAGAGATGGTGGTCATCTAAAAGTAGTTGTTCCTAGTAGGTAACCCAATATTTTCATTTTAAGATTCACAAAGTGACTATACATCATTAACAAATGAGTTGAACATAACTTCCATTGGTTACAGAACATTACTACTTGGTGGATGGCGGATACACAAATGGGGAGGGTTTTCTAGCAATGTACCGTGGCCAACGATATCACCTTAACATTTGTAGGCAATGTCACATGCCTGCTAGCAAAGAGGAGTACTTCAACATGAAGCACTCCGTTGCTACGAATGTCATTGAGAGAAGCTTTGGTGTTTTGAAAATGCGATTTGCAAGATTGAGGTCTCCCACCTATTACCCCATCCGGACTCAAACCCGTATCGTCACAGCATGTTGCCTTCTCCATAACCTCATTAAAAGAGAGATGCCCAATGATTCGGTTGAGTTGGAGGACACGCAATGGGAACAAGAAAACCTCCACAATGTCGAGGTAGATGATGATCGCATAACTACCATAGACACTTCTATTGAGTGGACCGCGGAGAGGGATGCGTTGGCTACTGCCATGTACAACCATTGGCTAGCAAATGGTGGGGACAAGAGGTTTATCCACCATAATTGTGGTCTTGTGGAAGCATTTATTTTATGTATTTGTATTAGGAACTTTCGGACAAGTGGAGTTTGTATTAAGAACTTGGTTTGTAGTTTTGTATTAAGAACTTTTTTGAAGGATGTTGTATTGTATTAAGAACTTCGTTTTAAGTATTTGTATTAAGTGTTTGAAGTATATGTTGGCCAATTTTAATGCATTTACAGCAATGGATACCCAAGAAGGCCAAGTGTCTACCAAAAAGACACGGAAGAGCCGTAGGTCATGGAGTAAAGTGGAGGAGAATGCTCTCATTAAAATCATGGTGAATGAAATTTCGGACAAGTGGAGCGCCGATAATGGCTTCAAACCCGGTTTCTTCACCTTGCTTGAGAAGGAGTTGGAGAAGGTGTTGCCGGATAGCCACCTAATGGCCTCCCCCCACATCGACTCCAAGGTCAAGTATTGGAGACAAACGTACCACAAAATATTTGACATACTAGCACTTAGTGGGTTTGCTTGGGACGATGTCAACAAACGCATCAATGTGGAGGAGGATGTGTGGAACGAGTTTGAAAAGGTAATTCGTGATGCTTTAATCAATATGTTAACGCATGTGAGATCGTTCTAAACTTTCTTTTTTGTGTAGGGCCATCCTCAAAAGGCTAAAGAGGTGGATGGGAAGCGTTTCCCTTACTATGATGATTGGCTAATTGTCTTTGGAAAGGATAGGGCAATCGGGGTAGGTGCGGATGATCCAACGCAAATGGAGGCTTCGCCTCCTAGAAATCATTATGGAGAACAATTTGGCGTAGAGGATGGTTCGGAAATTGGAGTGGAGGATCCTTCTCATGAAGGGTTCGTGCAAAGGGGAGGGGAGTTCCACCAAGAGTTGTTTAGTGATGACTTCTTGAATTCACCATACGTGAGCGGCACACCTTTGAGCTCCACTCCTCGCACCTCCACACCTCCGAGCTCCACCCCCCGGAGCTCCACACCTACGAGCTCCACCCCCCGCACGTCTACACCGACGGGTTCCACACCTTCACCTTCTGCACGCCGTATGTCAATCCCAACAGCCACCACACCTCCGGCCAATGCCGGAAATAAAAAGGGGAAGAAAAGGACAAGAATGGGTGATGAGGAGGCGGCTATTGAAGCTCATAACAATTGGTACAAGGAGAGCTTGGTCCAAATGACCAAAATGGCCGATGGAATGGGGTATGAGAAACAGTTATCCGAAAAACGCTCAACGATTCCGGCAATTCTACAAAACCTTGACCTCACTTTGACACAACAATTTAAGGTGGCTGCCGTTATTGTCGAGAAGGACGAGAGGGTAGATCAATTCTTAAGCACTCATGATGAAAGGAAGCAAGCTTGGGTTGAGGCCGTCTTGAGGGGTGAAGTATTTGGTCCGATCGCTTGAGGGAAGAATTGTCTTACTTGTTGAAGGGGCCGGTCGTAATCAGTCTTTTTTGTATATTTAGTGCCCATTTTTTGAAGTGGCCAATCGTAAGTAGTGGTTTTTGTAAATTCAGTGGCCCTTTTTTTTGAAGTGGCCAATGTTTCACGTACTATACACATGGTCATTTGGTATTGTAATGTAATTATAAAGTAGGTTGGTCGTCAATTTGTATGAGCTAAACTACAAACGATGGTAGATAAACTCTTTATTATGACTGTGATGAATCCAGAATGTACTTTGGTGGTAAGTTTGATTAATGAATGGAAATATTTTAGCATGACAGGTTTTGGGTGGTTCTTGGCTTTTGATTGGGCAATGATGACGACCATACTCATCATGAAGGTAGTTACCTTGGCGGGGCAACTTTTGTTGCAGCCATGTGTACCCTAGTGGATGAAATTTACTGTAATTTCTGAGCCCTACGTTGTTACTGTAATCAGCATGAGTTTGGACACATTTTGGACTGAATGTTTTGGCATTTCTGGGCTGTGATGCAAAATTACCTTGCTGAGCCCTTAGTTTTAGTGGCAGATTTCTGAGTTTGTTCTTGCACCTGTTAGTTTTACTTTAATTTACCTACTGCCAGTTTTAGTTGCTGCACTTGTTTTGCTGGATTTCTGGGCAGTATTGTGAGCCTTTGTAGTGAGTGTGTGTGTGAAATAACTGGACAAAAACTGACTTCGTTAGTGGAGGACTATTTTTTTGGAGGAAGTATACATTTGTTGTGAGGAACTTTGGGCAGTGATGAATCTGCTGAGCCCTTTTGCGTTTGTGGCAGTGATGATTGGTTTCTGAGCCCTGTTTAGGGTAGGACATTTTCAGTTTCAATTTTAGTGAAGTTATGTTTCTGAATTTCAGAGTTGTTGTGAGACATGTATTAAGCCTATGATGATCTACTGAGGCAGTTTCAGAGTATCAGCTTCAGTTTGTAGCATTGATGGATTGTTTTTTGTGCCAGTTGTGTGATTGGGTTATGTACTGCCAGTTTTATTAGGTTATGTACTGCCAGTTTTGATTTGCGTAGTTGTTGCACCTATTTGTGCAAGTGCAGGCCCTGAATGTGTGTGTGTGTGTGTTGCAGGGGTGTGTGTGTGATCTGTTTCTGGAAATTCTATACCTGTTGAGGGGATGATGATTGAGCCTCTTCGCTATACCAGTTTATACCTGTTTTAGTCCTTGTCAAACCTGGGCAATGATGGCATACTTGAGGCTGTATGTGCTAAAATAGCCATTTCGAATGATGGCAGGTTATGTTGTTATGGGGGATATCTGCAGTTTTTGGTATTTTGAGTATCTTGACCTGCTATGTCTTTTAATGGGCGATGATGAATCAATTCAAATATATATAAAGGTAGTTACTTGGCGGGGCAACCTTAGTTGCAGCCATGCGTACCCTTATGGATTGAATTTTTATTTCTGAGCCTTTGTTTTGGGCTATGAAGCACCGACACTTCTAGAGGTCGCCGTGTCCACGTATCGGACACGGCGACACGCGTGTCCCACGCGGGGACACGTATTGGACACGCCATGTGGCGTGTCCCTTAAATTAAATTATGTTTTGGAGGGGGACACGTATCGGACACGCGTGTCCCCTGTATTTGGTCCGTGTCCATTTTTTAGAATTTATGCATTCACGGATTCCTTCCTTTCCCATCACTTACTTGAATTATCGATGCTCATTATAGAATTTGTGTTGGCTGTTTTGTGGACGTACCTGATCTCAAGTAGACATTATTTGTAGAATTTGTGTTTGCTGTTTTGTGGATGTATCTGGTAGATAAATTCTGATATGATTGGACCAGATCATTGAAAAATCATTAAGCAAGCATATGTAGCTGAGAGGAGTTCTATAAGGTAGACAAATATAAGTAGAAAAAGAAGCTCTGGAAAACAAACTGTTGCCCCAGTAGGTGGCATAATATAAAGAGGACTAAAAAACAACAGATTGAATGATGTGCTCCTTTTGATTACATGTTTTAATTAATCATCCATGTATTTTGCCCATCAAAAGGTACAGTAGTTTGGTACAATCTGGGCAGTTTGTAGCCTTGTGAGTTATGCATGAAGAAGGTTATATGCAAG
>JAXBDA010003121.1:0-36970 GCA_036023075.1 Gaultheria prostrata | reverse complement strand
AGCTATTATATTACATATTTGCTAATATCGAATTCAAACCAGCAACAAAGTTTCGGTTTTGATTTTCTACCATCTGGGTTGTGTCAAACTCAATAAAAAAAAAAACTCACATTTCGGTTTTGATTCCATGCCATCTCCCCACAATCTAGAGTAGCCAATCCAGTCGCTTTTTGGTTTCTTACATTTAGATTCCGGTCGGTTTCATACTGATTTCACTCGCTGATCAATTTTTTTGGAGCTCTGAAGATAGATCCTTTCGTCTGCCTCGCTTTGATCGTGTAGAAATTTAGGGCTGCCGAGTGCCGACTTTTACCTTGATGGAGTGGTTTTGTCTTGAAAAGTCTATTTTGCCCTTGACTTGGTAGGAAATTAAGATAAGCTGGATTTTTTCTAACGTTTTCCGTTAATTTGGATGAAATCGACCAAGTGACTAACATTTACATAGTTGAAGGGGTAAGTAAATTCAATTGATAGTTGGAGGGGGATTTAACTAAAAATTGAATAGTTTAAGGGGCAAGTAGATTATTAACCCTATTTTGTTTGCCTGACTCAGCTAGCATTGGGTGTTGGACCAAGTAATTAATTGTTCGTACCTCCTAAGAATTTTCAATTTTTATAAGATTACAGGATGTGTCCGTTACGCACGATTGTTTATTTTCGTTCTGTGATTTATTGTTTCCAAGATCCGTAGGGGTGTTGTGGGGTTTGAAAATCCTAACACTATCAACTGTTTTAGGGCCGCTCCATACAAAAATTTACTTTGGCCTTAATGAGGACCCCGCCCCCATCAAGAATACGGTAGGGTTGATTTCCCATGATTGGTCGATGTGAGCGCAAATTATACCTGATTATAAAATGAAAAAAAGTTAAGAACTTTACTTTGAAGTAGGTTAGGCAACCAACAATAACTGAATTTAGTAGATACTAGTAGGATATTGGGTAGCTCACCAATATGATAATGTATCAATTAGAGAGGTAGGTTTGAGTGAAAATGAAGACCCATAATTCAGGTGAAAGTTTTATGAGGCAGGAGTGGACTTCTTGAACCTTGAAAAAAAGAAACAATTTTGGTGAGAGGATGAGGCTGCAAACGAACCGAGCTGTTCACGAGCAGTTCGTGGCTCGACTTGTTAAAGCTCGGCTCATTTAGTAATCGAGCTCGAGCTCGAGTTTTGGGCTCATTTAGTAAACGAGTTCGGTAAACCTCGGCTCGTTAAGTAAATTACCCTGGCTCGGCTCGATAAGGGCTCTGCTCGTTAAGAGCTCGAGCTCTATAAAACTTGGCTCGGCTCGTTTGCATCCGTAGCTGCAATTAACCAACATGCTTGCTCTTTAATTAGTCCAAGTAATTGTTTATTGTGGACGACTCTTGTTTTAGCATTGACCCTTTTGGTTTCTCATAAATTATTCCCCAAGTTCTCTGTCATTTCATTTTGTCAAACGTGTGTTTGGATTTTCTAGGTGTCGGAAAGGTTTTATCTTTTTCAATTGAAGTATTTTCCGAATCAAAAGAGCCTGAAAAACGAAAAAAGACAGGTTTTCACGATAGGAGATACCCTTGTTATTTCTGTTCGGGAGGCATAGCTTTTTTAAATTGTCTTAATGAATGAGTATCCGACCAGTTAACGCGAATTTTGATTACGTTCAAATTTTTAGAATTTACAAACCAGACAGACCTCCCCCGTTCTAGTTCTCAGGAATTTTTGTTGGCGGTGGAAGTTGAATCTACAAGTTCGGAAGGGTAAATTCATTACTTGACGCCACTTCCACCAACTCTTTGGGATTCAAATGGAGGCGTAGTTGGGGTCTAATCTTGTAATCCGAATCAAATGGAGGCCTAACTATGCTTTTAAGTTTCAAATTTAGTTTGGTTGAGATTGTGGTAGCTTTTGGTCCATTTTAGCCCTAGGGTTGAGACAACTAGACAAGACAAGGATCTCCCATACACACCAGCTGTACTCTTAAGAGGAAGGAGACCATGTGAGAAGCAGCTTTAACTTTTGAGCACTCAATTAAAAAGACCATTATCTTAGGGAGGTTGAGGGTTGCATTCATGGTCTGCTTTTAACAACAATAATGCCATGTGTTTCTGCCAAATTGCAGTGTGCCTTGGGTGGTTGCCTTTTTCCTGTTACTTTTTTTTCGTTCCGGTCGGGGCTATTCAGACCAGCATGCATGCGTCTCGACTATTCTCCTCCCGATTCGGTCAAAAGCAACCCATCCATGCCGAGACTAGGGATTCGCAAGAGATTTCTCTCTTGCATCCTAGCCTAAAGAAATCAGGCTAAAGAAATTGTCAAGTTTTGATCTCGATTTACAACTTATCCCTACTGTCACTTGAGATACCAATTAGGATTGCCTTTTTCCTATTACAGCCTTTCCTTCCACTACTGTACTGTTTCTTTCACTTTAATTGGAGTTAATAAAGGGACCCTTTTCTTTATAGGATAAAGGACTTGGTTCACATGGGGATATATGGAAAAGCATGCATGACAATGTCCACCACACCATAATCCCATGTAGGGACCGACTTCAAAGAGCCCGGCCTGGTTCAGAACCCTGTGTTCGTCTTTGATTGCATTCTATTTTTTAGGACTGTCATGCTAACCAAATTGCTCGAGCTAGGACTCTTTCAGCTATGTTTGCAATCGGCTCGTTACTAAAGAAACTAAATTTTACAGATTTTGAAGCTCATAAGTGACTCCTGTTTAGGGTTCGATTTCTATTTGTTTGAATGGTAAATCTGTTAGATAGCTTAATATGCATTGTTGCGCCAATTTCATAACAGCTTAAGCTTTTGGGACAACTGGTGACTTAACATGGTATCAGAGCTCTGACAATGGAAATGCATGCATGTTCCTGGGTTGAAAGGACTGTGAAAATGGCCAACAGAAAAGAGATCATGGACTTTCCATTTCTCGTGGAAGCCTTGAAAAGGAGAAGACTTTTAATTTGATGCCATCACTGTACACGTTGAGTAGGGGCAATATGATGTGACTTTCGACCAAACTGTATAATCCAATGAGCTTTATGTTGTCTGATAGTATGATGCAAAGAACACGCCTAAAATCAATACCTTTAAAGTGATATTTTCATGGTTATCATACAAGTGTTCTATTCAACTCAAGCAACTGATTAATGTAATGTAATGAGTCGAGACCACCTGTCCTGTGAATCAGTATGCAAACCGTCGAGTCTGGTGAATCACTAGCCATCTCATTACTGCATGTCTGCAATACCAATTGATTATGACGATTACCTCAAAAAAATTGATAATGATGATATAGGATATGGAATCACATTTAAACATGCACATAAGAACTCAAGCATGTTTCTAAGAAAATTAACGCTTGGTCGGCCAACATATGATCCCAATCCTTGCTGTTGCTAGTGTTTTTCATCAGGTATGCTGAACAAAGTCGAACTACTTTAGCTTCTAGTACTCGCTAAAAGGAATAGCAAAGAAACATTTCCAAACCGTCAATTAGAAGGCATCATTTTATTATCCAGACATGACAAAAGTTACCGAGTCTGATTGTGGCCACAATAATGATTCAAAAGCATTCCACACATGACAGAAACACCGAAGTTTACAAAGGGAATTTGACCACGGGAAAATGACTTACGAAATTCTCATCAATTCTTTGCCTTGAGAGAATTGTTTTCCTTGATCCTGGCTCGGTTGTCCAACTTAACAAAGCGCTTGAGATCTTCATAAGGAAGAGTTTCTGTGTTCTTCCTCCTCAGCTCACTCAATGCAGGTTTTTTATCGAGTAGGTGCCATAGCCAATCAGGATATTCAGAGTCCGGCAAGACTTTGGGGTCCACTCCATCCTTGAGGATATTCGCACCAACAACTGTAGTGGACTTGACTTCTTTGCTGAGAGTTGAGGCCTTGGGAGCATCGGATGCTCCGCCACCTTTGGATCCCTTCTTTGCCTTCCCAACAGCAAATGTTCTACGCCCCTCCACCATAGTCAACTCCGTCGTCTTTATTATGCTTCTCAGTGATTTGATATGGTTCATTGCCATCTATGTATCACTGCCGGATGCAACAAAATGGTGATGACTATGTGAAAGAATCATATGCGTATATCCATGCAGGCATAACAGAACATCAAGGGGCTCAAATGCCTGTTAACCATAGCCCAAAAGTTTCAAATCTCAATGAGCCAACATATTTCAGAAAACCAATCTTAGAAATATCTTTTAAGTATTCACAAATACAGGGAATAATTTTCTAAATCTCTTTCTTCCCCAAAGATATTGATGCAGAGAGGCAACCCTATCCAAGTAATGAATCAAAACAACAAGCATGATAGAAGCACCAAGTTCCTCGATCACAAGAAGATTGTCTAACGATCACATTTTTAAATGAAATAAGACGGTGTCTTTTCCAAAATGCCTGCACTTTCTGCTCAAATAATAAACTGTCCAACCATGATAACATCTTTTGATAACAGAATGTCCAGGTCAGTTTGCGCGCACCTCGACTAATTCTCAGGCCCTAAAGGTAATGACCGGGCATAACCCCAGTGGCCCCAAGGTTTGGGATGGTTGGCATCCGTGGGATTCAAACATGCAACCTCATGGTCAGACACTTATTGCTTTCTCATGCCCACTTTGCCAACTCCTTGGGGTTAACCATGATTACATCTTGAGATGTAGTAGCCAACATTTCGGGCTATTTTGAGGGATAGACCTGTTTTTTTTTTTAGGGATAGGTCCATAGAATGACGGACCAATGTAGAGGCCTGTTGACTTGGTGATGGGGCATGGTGGCTGCAGCTGCATCCTCTCTCATTCTCATCAACTTTTAAAAGACAAGCTCACATCTCATCCGAATTCAATTTGCCATCCTCATCTCACAGTGTTGGGAGTAAACCACTATCTGTCATGGGAGTGAACAGAAACGTATTCACTGCCTATAAATCGGTCTTTGAGCCCCTTGTCTTTGTATTAGAAATCAGTTGGGGCATCTGAGTGAGAGTGTCAATCGGTAAAGCTCTATAAAGCTAAGAGGGGTGACGAATTTGTAAAGCTCCGCCGTGGATGTACCCGTTTTTGTTGGGGAACCACATAAATATAATGTGTTGTGTGTCTATGCATGTGTGGTTGTGGTTGTTTGGTTTGGATCCATTAGGGCATAATAAGGCCTACACGTTATGAGGAATGGAAGTCATTACTGAATGGCTTGGAAAATCTTTGATCACATCATCTTCTCAAGTGCAAGTGAGGTAATAGAAAGTTGGGTTTCTAGTCCAACACAATAAATCTCCTCCTATTGTTCTGCGATGATGTGTGATAAGAAGAATAGTATGTGTGAGACATACTTCTAAGAAGTGGTCAGTTACTTGTCAAGAGTCAAGTTCTCCAGAAATCATTGACTAATTCAGATATGAGTATATGACATGAAATAAAATTCGAATAACAGGTAATCAAGGCATTTGAAGAATCTCAAGAGAAGTTAATAACAACAATTATGCTACAGCGGTTTACTTAAACAGACCTAAAATATACATGGAGTTGTTTAGGTAGGTCAAATGAAATTCTTTGATTGATACCTAATTGCATACCCAGTTGTTCCCTTTCTCCAATTTAAATCCCTAGTTCGGCCAATATCTTGAAGAATTATGGTTTCCGGGAAAAAAAAAAAAACGAATCACACAGAAACCCTTCCTTGAAGGATTCACCAAACATGTAGTAGGCAACAGAAAACTTGAACATATAAACCCTTACTCCAATTATCATTTTTGTAGATTCTAACGTCGGAAATGCTAGAAGCACAACAAGAGACACAATGGCTGACGTGGCTAGCCACATGTACTGGTGGGGCCCACCACTTAACCAAGCAAAAGACAAAAATCCAAAACTCAAAAACTGGATCTGGTTAAGGACATAAACTTTCATCTTCTTCCAATCTACTTTCTCTACTCAGAACATAGAAACGAAAGCTATATGCACATCTAAATAACTTTACATTGGGAAACTATAGCAGTATAAAAAAATGCATCAAACCTTCACAACTCCATTTGGTTTCACACAACATTCAAAAGAAAATTTCCCAGTCAGACAAGATTATCTATATCAACACCAGATAATATTAGCGATTTAGGTATGGTGTACAAGGCATAGCAGCACCACAGTCCACAAGCACTCTAATCATGGGGGTTTTTCAAATTGGGGGTAAGCAAATTAGATTATCAAAGCACCCCAAGCACTCCAATTTAGGGTTTCTCAAATTGGGGGTTTTCCAAATAGGGGGTTATTTCAAATTAGGGTGTTTTTTTATTTCTTTGGGTAACCCAGGAACTCAGTATAGGGCTCATACGAGAGAGAGAGAGAGAGACCTTAGTAGTGGGGTAATGGCGTCAGAGTACCCAGAAGATCCTCGCCGACGATGGTGGTTGGTCGCCGGAGGTGGAGGCGATTACGCTTTTGGTGGTCGGCGGCTGGGTTGGTCGACTTGCCCCTCTCTCCCTCTCTCTTTCTCCGTATCTGTCTCGAGGCTGAAAACACGATTTTGAGCTTTGAAATGGGTAAATACCATTAAGCACCCCTTAACTATAATCCGTTACCACTTTACCCCTTGAAAGAATAAAATTAAACACTTCACCCCCTCTAAGGCCCAATTTCCCACTTGATTTTATCAAGTGAGTAAGAAAATTTGATAAAATCTCATATTTTTACACCAAAAATCTGAGATTTTATCAAACCTTCTTCCTTACTTGATATTATCAAGTGAGAAACTGGGCCTAACTATGTAAATCCCAAATACTTTAGACGCTGTTAACGAAAAAACGTTAAATTCTCATATTGCCCTCAGTCAACAGGACACCAACGTCCAAGGCTATCAATATTCCTTTCGCCTCGTAACACCACCACCACATGACTATAGCTTAAAAACAACCAACCATCATTTTTTGCATAACAAAACAAACCCAAACCACATTCCCACCGCCGCCACCTCTTCAACCTTGTTGCACTATAGCTCACACCACAGGGGGTGGGATAAGAGTGTCCATAATTGTTTGAAACAAAGCTCTGAAGTATGACTTATTTGTTCAAAAATTGCTGGAGTCTATCAGGTTGGCATTAACTATGTGTAATACTGACACGTTATTGTTTAGGGGAGTTTAATGTAATTCACCCTTTGAAATTTTTTGCCCTTTTGTTAAAACTGGGGCCAAATGATCAATGACGACATGATAAGATGACTTATTTTAAGGCACGTCATCACATTGATTAGATGAGAAATTTGTCAAAGTGTAGGACACAATAAAGGGAATTTCATACATTTGTCTCTTAATGGTTTACTAAATGAGATGTAAATGTGGCACGTAAGGATAACAAGTCCAAATAAGAGCGTTTTCAAAAGTAGAGTTGCTATTTGGATAACTATTACTATAATATAACGATAAATAGTGTCAAATTGCTACAATATAGCAACATTGTTCCAATGATGCAAATGTTATTTCTTATCCTTTATAGACTCTATTTTTTACCCATTTAAATTTAGAAATGGTCAATTTGAATTGTTAATTGTAGGTTCCATGATTAGAGAGATAGGAACAATGAGACGTGCTAAATTATAACCAAAGCTATATCTTGTGTTATATATGACACGACATATAACTAAAGGTAAATATGGCATGTGTTTTATCTCGCTGTTGAAGTAGGAATTTTTTTTGTTGCTTTCATGCTATAATATAGATATATAGTAATACACATAATCTTTCAAACCGAGCCAGACAAGCTACTACTCAGCTCTTTTCAGCTCACGATGTATAAAAAAAAAAAATTGACTAGCTCAAGAGCGGCTCATGATTGGCTCTATTAAAGCTCTTTTAAAATCGACTCACCTTATTAGCAAACCAAGCCTATACGTGTTTTGAAATTCATTAAGTTTTCAAATCAAGCTTTAAGCCCAAGTAGGGGTGCACATACCTCGGGCCGGACTGGGCTTATACTAGATACTAACGAGACTTGTGCATGTCCGGTCCACTAAGAATCAGGCTTCATTTTATATTCTCAAACTCAGTCCAATTAAAGTTTTATTTATCCACCCAACAAGTCCATTTATTTTTCTAAGCATGATATCACAAACATAATAAATCAACTACAACGATTACAAATTAGAATTCACAACCGGAAATACTTAAAGTTTTATGTTCTCACAATACTGTTAAAAACAAACCCATAAAATACTATGGTTCTAATAATTAAATTTTCTCTCAAAAGGCAATAAAAGTGTTTAAAAAATAGAACTCTCCAACATTCATAAAGCTTGACATGCAAAAAAATTCCTCCGATCTCTCTCTCTTGTTACTTCTTCACAATATTTCCTATAGAGAACAAAAAAAATAAAAATAATGAACAATGAGTTTGTTTAAGACAAGTAGTTTAAGAAGAAAAAAAAAAGATAATAACAACCCTAAGCAGCAGACTTCTAATTTTCTACGGAAGTACAGGTATATATATATTCTATTAAATAATATTATTATTATACTAGGGCCGGGCGGGGCCTTGAGGATTTTCTCAAATCCATCTCATTAACTAATCGGGCTTAAAATGTCAACCCGGCCCAACCTTATAAGCCTAAATTTATATCCCAAACCCAAAAAAATTTTGGATAGACTGGGCTGGCCACCGGGCCGGTGTGCACCCATAAGCCCAAGAAGTGAGCAAGCCAAGGCCCACGAGCCAGCCAAGAACAGGACCAAACGAATCAGGGTAGGCTTACTCACCGTTAAGCCCAAGAAATGAGACAGTCAAGGCCCATCCAAATTATCTCCTCTCTCCAGTTTTAGGGGTTAGGGTTTTACAGATACCCAAAAACTTGAGCAACACTCCACTCTCTCTCTACAAATCCTCCCTCTCTCTCTCTCTCTCTCTCTCATTTCACTTTATCTCTCTCTACAATGGGCAGCAACCAACCAGCGATCTCCTTCCTAACCAACCTAGCCCGGGCGGCCTTCACCCTCGGCCTAGGCGCCACCGCCGTCAACTCCTCCCTCTACACCGTCGACGGCGGCCAACGCGCCGTTCTCTTCGACCGATTCCGAGGCGTCATTGACAACACCGTCGGCGAAGGGACCCACTTCCTCATCCCCTACCTCCAGCGCCCGTACATCTTCGACATCCGCACCAGGCCCCACACCTTCTCCTCCATTTCAGGCACAAAGGACCTCCAGATGGTCAACCTGACCCTGCGCGTCTTGTCCAGGCCAGAAGAGTCTCAGCTGCCGAGGATTTTCCAAACCCTAGGGCTTGAGTATGATGAGAAAGTGCTGCCGTCGATCGGAAACGAGGTCTTGAAGGCGGTTGTGGCGCAGTTTAATGCTGATCAGTTGCTTACGGAGAGGCCGCATGTGTCGGCGCTGGTGAGGGAGAGTTTGATTAAGCGTGCGAAGGATTTTAATATTGTTCTGGATGATGTGGCGATCACTCACTTGTCGTATGGAGCGGAATTCTCGAAGGCGGTGGAGCAGAAGCAGGTGGCGCAGCAGGAGGCGGAGAGGTATTGTTTACTACAGTAGTTATTATGGTTTTTCCCTCCAGTAGCGGCTTAACTATAACCTCAGGTCTATTCATCTCGTGGTCATTTGATTTTCTGTTGGAATGGTAAGCTCAACATAATCGTAATTGTGAATCAAATAATAAACTACTATAACAATAAGCAAAATAGCAATAGAGAAGGGTTTACAACAGCCTGTGGGGTGGGTGGTCCAGGCACACAGAACCAGGCTCTCATTAGGATCGATACACCACTACTGTATCGGGTGAAACACTCTAAATACTTGCATTTTAACTGATTCAGAGCTAAATTATAAGCAAAATCGCTGTAAACTCAGTCTAGTCCTTTACTCAAACTATTACCAAATTGAGTTTTACTCAAAATTTTCACCAAATCAAGGAAGGCTCAAGTTTTTACCCAAATTTTTTAAGGCTTGTTTCGCTTTTGTTAATTTACAATTATGCCATTAATAAAGCTTTTACTCAAATTTGTACTTACTTTTGAGTTTGTCCATTGGAGTGCTTCATACCAAATGAAGCTTTTGTAGGAAAGCACTCTGTATTTTTTGTTTATACAGAATCAAAATCATTCCTAATTCCAGTCGTTGATATTAGTTCATACAGAACCAAAATCTATCTCTAGATAAACACTGTATTTTTGGAATTTATCATGGGGAAACAAATGTGTTTATTCTGTGTAATGCTGCATGCATATATAAGAGAAAGAAGGAGATTATTCTCCAATCGGAAGACCCATTTTCAGTGCTGATATGTATGGTATATATACTATGTCAAGGCCAGTGCAATATATGAGATGTGAGTTGAAATTTGAGTCTCATCAGACGATCATGGGCACATGCCAATGCTCTATGTGCTATCCAAAATGGTTGCAGACAAAGTCAATGTTATTCCAGTGCATTGAATCCATTCTTTGGATTCTTATTCCTTATGGGAAGCCAACGGCTAGGTGATAGGATAACATAAATTTAATTCAACAGGTCTAAGTTTGTGGTGGCGAAGGCTGAGCAGGAGAGGCGAGCAGCGGTGATTAGGGCGGAAGGGGAGAGTGAGTCGGCTAAGTTGATTTCTGAGGCTACTGCGGCGGCTGGAATGGGGTTGGTTGAGCTTAGGAGGATTGAGGCATCGAGGGAGATAGCGTCCACTTTAGCAAAGACTCCGAATGTTGCGTATTTGCCTAATGGGAACAACATTTTGTTTGGTCTGAATCCCCGCTGAATAGGTGATTTCGATGACCTTATTGTCCTCTGGTTTTAATTTTGCTACAATTGTATGTATGGCATGCTTGAAATTAAACCTTCTGATTTTATTTGTGTTCACTGATGACATATTTATCAGGGTTTTTCAGTTGCTGTGTTTTATTTTTTCATCTGTTTGTTCCTGTAGAAAATGAGAATCATGTTGGTGTGGTTATAACTGTAGTTCGAGGTGCAATGAGGTAGAATTGAAGTTATATATACTTGTCCAACTAATTGTGCAAAATGCTGCTGCTGTTGTTGTTCGAAGCAATTTAGTATAGATGGGTTTTATGTCGATATAGGGGTATCCATTCAAGTTAGCCTCTGGTCGATGACCTTTTCGTTAGGGCCCTTTGACATTTATTATGAAGGTGGAATGCATAAGTCTAACAACTAAGAAGATGTTGAAACATTTTACTAGTGTACGTACTATCACTTACATCTAGGCTTGTCCTAAGAAGTAATGTGGAAGAACATGAATTCAGTGATTTAGCCTTAGCACTCCGAAGCAAGGCGTGGGTGGCAAAGCCCATGTGAGGCGCAAAAGGCCGTGCCTCGGGACTAAGCTCAAGGTTCATAAAGCACGCACTTAACCATGAACTCTAAGAAATCTTTGCATCTAATAAGAGCTGTCCATTTTTCCAAGTCTCTCGAGCACATAATGATTTCCAACACACTAAATCAGAGCTTTTAATGAGATCCAAAGCACCATATCACAGCTTTTATAAAAAACCCTAATGCGTTTCTCCACTGGCGCTTCTTCTACGAATCTTCTCTTCGACTATATCGACTCTCCATAGTCCATATTAGACCGCTATTAGCCTACTACTACTAATTTCTAAAGCTTAACATTCAAGATTAGATTTTGATGGATGCATATTATGTTCTTTTGTTACTGTTTGATATATGTTCATTTGAAATGTCATGTATGATTATTGACGTTCTAACTTCTATTGTATACTTCCTCCTTTCCTATTTTAGTCCTTTATACCATTTGGGATGTTATAAAATGTGGTCCTTTCCTAAAATGGAATTAGAAATTTGATGATTTTCCAAAAGTATCCCTCATAAGTAAATATAAGTGTTGCAAAATTGGTAGAATATATGGGTAGTGATGGAAATGATGTCATTAAATTTCATGTCTCCTTAAAAAGTTCGAACTCCTAGAAGGGACCAGCCATAAGGAACGGAGATGTCATATATGATTATATTGGTAACTTGGTATGGTACATTCTCCTCTCTTTTTTCACGTGCGCTTCACTTCACTGAGGCACGCGCCTCGCTTCGCGCTTAGGCTCCAGAGGCCCTTGGCGCCTCGATGCGCCTCGGGCCTTTTAAAATGCTGGATGAATTTGGTTGATTCGGACTATTCTTGCACATGACATGGAATTTCACTTCAGTAAATCAATCCTTGAAGATCCAATGCAGTCTATACTTCGGTGAGGCACGTGCTTCGCGCTTTGTCGCTTAGGCTCCAGAGGCCCTTGGCGCCTCAATGCACCTCAGGCCTTTTAAAATGCTGGATGAATTTGGTTGATTCGGACTATTCTTGCACACGACATATGGAATTTCACTTTAGTAAATCAATCCTTAAGATCCGATGCAGTCTATATTTCAATTCTTAGCATGCGTGGCACCCAGAATTCGGTAAACTCATTCTGTACTTGGAAAAAGATTTCAAAGACACTTAGCTGACCTTGGGTCCATAGTGGTGGCTCATTCAAATAGGGGAAACTAGATATATGAGATTCTAAGGCCAAATTAGTTTGCGAGTGAATTAATATAATTTAGGGTTAAATATCTTCTTGCCCCTTAAACTATCAATTTTTTTTTTTCAAACCCCTTCAACTACCAATTGAACTCCCTTCCCCCTTCAACTCTCATTTTCTTGTTTATTAAGGACAAATCATGTTTTCCATCCACTTGATGGATGGAAAAATTAGTCCCGAGGCTGTATTAGTCTTTTTGTCAGTTCTGTCTAGCTCAAAAGAGAGTCCAAGAACTACTTACAGGTCGGTTTTCTTCCGGTGGGAGCCCTCAAGATCCATGCCATCCTTAAAACCCTAGATTTGGTGACCAATGGAGTTGAAAACCCTTCAGGAAATCTCTTCGCGAGAGAGAGAGACCAGTTTGCCTCTTCTCGTTTATGTTCTCCACTTCGCCTTCACCCTTCTTCTTCTTCATTTGATACAGACAAACACACACATAGACACATACATACATGTCTATTCTATAGCTTTGGTTGGAAATGTCCATATTACCCTCTCTCTTTTTTCATCAGTTCAACAAAAAAAAAATGGTTTAACGGTTTCCATCACAAATTTTGGATGGAAAACGTGATTTGTCCTTAGTAAAGAAGAAAATGATAGTTGAAGGGGGAAGGGAGTTCAATTGGTAATTGAAGAGGGGGAAGTAAAAAAAAAATTGATAGTTTAAGGGCAAGTAGATATTTAACCCATACAATTTATATGTTTAGAGACAGATTATGACCTCGTCTATGTCTAGTTATGGGATTGTATTTGTAACACTGGCTTATGTCCATGGAAGAGGTTTGTGGGTAAGTGTTCAAAATTCAAATCTTTAATTGCTTTGAGAATTTATATAATGTAAGCCCATTTCTGCTTCAGCAATTGACATGTGCAGTCAAGGTATAGGAGAAAGCCGCAAGGAATAAGGGAATGTGCAGTTAAAACATTACATATTGTTTTATACCCTTATGGTCCTTGTAGTTCTGAACGCGCTCTGCAAGGGCATAGAGGTTCCCACAGGATGTCTAATGATAAAATCAGATTATCTGAAGTAACAGGCTGTAAAAGTCCTTTTCCTCGTGTTGGTTTTGGTTTTGGATTTGTCTGTAGGTGCTTAGGTTCTACCCGTGGTAGTCACCCTCATTCTTCTATTTCTTTGCGTATTATCTCTGAATTTCTTTCCTCCTCGTCATCTTCTCCCATGACCTTAGCTTTGTGCAAGGGTAAGAACTGGTACCAGGTTTAGAGTTTTCAACTTTCCCCCTACGGATTTCGTTGCATGCTTATTTTCCCTTCAAAGTCTTGAATGTGCTGCTTATGCTGTAACCGTGGTCTTGATTTCCCTTTTTTTTCTTTGCTTGCAGGGCTCATTCGTTAGCGTGGATTGCTGTCTGGGATATTATTAGCTTCTCCAATTTGTTTTGCGATTGTCCAATTACTTGCTAGTTGATATGTTTAAAGATTTGTCAGAATTTCAAGGTTCTCTCGAAGGCTTAGTTTTGCTTATATTGAAAATGAGTCACTGCGTTTAGAACAGTTTTCTTCATGGAATACATTGCTAATTCTGAGAACACATGAAGTTCCTCTATTGTTGTCTGTTTCTATGTTTTGTTATGTTTTGAACTTGTTAATTAGGTAAACATATTTGTGGCTCCAGATGCATTTTGTGAGCCATTAGTAGGACAGCTAAACGAACCAAACCACTTGAGTTTGAGCTTGTGTTCACTTGTTAAAACCTCATTTTTGGTCGGTTTGTTACATAAGGTTGAACATCTTTTGAAACTAGTTAAACTTCCGAACAAGGCTCGTACAAAGTAATGTTGGCTTGTTAGATTTATGATTTCTAAAAACTTCAAGTTACTTGTGATCGGTTTGTGTTTGCCTCAATTGGAGCTCGTCTGAGTTCGGTTCATCTCATAAACAAACCATGCTCAAACCCATTTTTGAACATCGTTCAGTTTTCAAACCAAGTTTGAACAACGAACTATTTGGCTCATTTTGTTTGTTTGTCAACCCTAGCCATTAGGCGAAGGGTTAAGGTTCAAGTCAACAGACACAAAATATCCTGAATCCATCCCCAGAATCGCTTGCATTGATTTGATCTTGCTCTTTTTTACGTCGGAAAAAGTAAGATTTGGTTTTGGACTTTTCAAGTCCAGGATTAAGATTTTGTGTGATAAAAAAAGGATTATGATTTTAGGCAGTCTGAAAAAGCCACTTGAGAGTCAAACCTTCCATTCTTATTTTTTTTCACCGATAGAAGTCAATTATATAAATGAAAATCAGAACTCGTACAAATCAAACCGGGCATCCATCCCCATGGAGGGGAGATAGAAGTCACAAAGGAGGCTTAAACTCCCACGTAGAGAAAACAAGACCTCTAACAGCTCTTTGAGCAACAGTATGGGCTACCCCATTGAAGCTCCGCTTCACGAAAACTATATCGGCACTAGTGAACCTAGCTAAAAGACGAAGAATGTCTGCAACTATAACCCCTACCGATTGGTGATCTTCCTTATGTCTCTGAATCAAGCGGAAAAGCTGCTGGGAGTCACCTTCGATAATAATGTTGTCAATCCCCAACCTCCAAATAATAGATCCCACTCCTGCCCATCACTTTTTCCCATCATCCCCTCCTTTTCACCGTTCAAGAAGACAACTCCTCCATTCCACCATAGAAGCACCTGGGATGGGACTCATATTGCGAAATATGCCACACCATTTGCGCAAAATTGTACCTAGAAGCACCTGGCATAACATATCGCTAACTAATTTGCGCTTGTACAGAACTTCCTTTACCGACACAATATTTCTAAGAGCTTTCCATATAAATGTCTTAATTTTGCCTTGAAGCGGAAGCGACCACACACTATTCTATACCTGTTTCATTTGATTTCAAAGCAGACTCGTACCCTGATTTGACTGTGTAGTTGCCGGCCATCAGCAGTAAAATGCCACATTATTTTATCATCCAATGGGATCCAAGCATCTCTAAATCTCCAAAATGGAGACTCAGGGGGTGTAAGGTGTTCCACTAAGATTAGTTTTTTGGTTTTTTGGGTTTTTTATGTGAGAGCTCGTAATACGCGTTTGACTTTTGTGGTTTTTGTGGTTTTTTATGTGATGTATTGTGAGGGGATGACCTGTCTTGAAAAACACAATAAGCTGGCTTTTGGCTTTTTGAGTTAGCGGAACGGGGCCTCAATCCTCCAAAATCGATATTTCTGTATCTCCAACCCAACTCCATTTTTTATCTGTAAAATAGAGATCCAATAACTGTAAAATGAGATCAATTTTGGCATTGGAGATGTAAAACCAATGGGCCATCAATGAGTGCATCGGGTTCAGTTCTCTTTTCTTAACCCATGCACGTACAAGCTTTAGAACAAGGGAAGCCCAAGGTTCAGTCACAAAGGGCAGCTCAAGGTTCAGTCACCACGTCACCCCTACCCTATTTGCACCCAAAATTTTCTCACTCTTTAGAGATGATTTAAGGGAGAAAAATGTTGTACCAAAAAAAGAAAAAGAAAAAATTAAGGAACAATTCTCTATTCTCGGAATTAATAATTTTCAAAAGAGAAAATTTGTACGACGACGTCCTCAGAAATTTCGCAGCGTGATTGAGAAATTTCTCGCCCTTTATGTAATAATCATTTTTTCAATAAACATTGTAATCCTATTTTAACTTTTAGGGTATGGTTCTAATTTTTTTTTGGGTTTTGGTCCTTTAATTTTATTATTTTTTGTCAATAAATCGCAATGCAGAGGTTTGAAAGTGAAAAGGATTTAGGGTCTGTGGTGAGAACTTTTGGGCTATCATTAACATGATTTGGAGCAGTAATACTGTCGCTTGACCATTTTGATTAAGGGTACAAATTAGCGGAGCCGAACCAAGCCGACAAGTGCTGGAGCTTGAATCAATCCAACATAATCGAGTTTGATAAGAATTTCAGAAATCAAGCTTGGTTTGAGTACTAAATCTCTATATACGAGTTGAGGTCATACATACGAGTTATCTGCACGAGCCGAGTTACAACTAACTCGAGCTTGGTTTATTTACTAAATCAGGCAGAAAATGTATTCGAACTCAACTCATTTTCACTCATTTTCAAAACAAACCGACCCCAATCTTTAAAGAACCAAGTCTTCAACTGCTCGTCAACAATTTTATTCGGTTTTTTTTTTTTTTTGAAAAGAACAATTTTATTCGTTTACAACCGTAGTTTCAATAGCACAAAACTTGTTGGACTAAATAGAATAGAATGAAGAGTGCAAATTTGTTCACCCTCACCTAATGAGGGTGAACAAACCATTATCCTGATTGGTTGAAATGGTGTGGGTTCTATGAGAGAGGAATAGAGTAGAGAGTCTCTTTCGCTAGCTACTAGTAGCTAGTGCAAATTATCCAAGGCAAAGAAGCTAGTGAAGTAAAGAGCCTCTTGGATCACTTAAAATGGGTTTTGGTTAGCTACTATAGCCAACAAGTCTCAAGTAAAGAGCCTTTTGGAGATGCTCTTAGGGCATCCACAGTGGGCTCTCAAAATGGCTCCTAAGTGAGGCTCCCAATATTTACCTACCAATGTGATCAATTATTGCCTTCAATGGGCTCCCCATACCAATTCCAAATGGTGGCTCCTAAGCTTGGCTCCTAGCTCATTAGTTAAATTTAGATAGCCTTCTAGCTAACTTCAAGTGGGACCTATAATCTTTAAATCTTCTTTTAATATGAAAATTTCAAAGATAAAAGATTTTATTTGAAAAACTTGTCGTTGGAAAAATCTCTGGACAATCTCTGAAGGTAATTAATATGGAAAAAAAAGAAGAAGATATATACAGAGTTTGTTTCAAAAACAGTGCCGTTGAATTCCAATAGCCCTTTTCCATAAATATAATTGTCTTTCATGCAATTTTGAAACATAGGTTTCAACTTCACCCTTCTTTGCAAATGGAACCTACATCTCCAAATTCAAATAATCAATTTAACCCCCAGTTCAACTCTTTCGATGCAAAAAATTAGGGATTTTGGAATATTATAGCTGTTTGAATTATCAATGTATGGGTTCCACATTTTTAATTTTTTTTTCACAAAATAGAGAATAATCTTGCTAGCTCATTGAGTGCACACATCCTCTCTAAATTTAGCAAGCTCTATGAGTGAAAAGTGGACCCCAATTATGTTTATGTCAGTTATGTGTACACCTTAAGATACAATTTATGAGCAATTTTTAGGGAGTGCACTGTGGATGCCCTTACTTGGTTATCATGACTAAATAAGTGCATCCTATTCCAAAATTCCTCCCATAATTCTTCCTTTTATGCCAATAGTATGAGAAAATTTTGGGTAGTGAGTTGGTATATACGTGGTGCCCGGCACCTTATCCGAGCCATCCAAATATATTTTGGACAGCCCAAATTTGTTGGTGGACAGCCCAAATTTGTTGGTGTCATTTTGTAATTATGGGAGCAAATTTACCCCCAACAAATTTGGACCGTCTAACCGGAGACATAACCGGGCATCACGTGTATATACCCTCTCTATATTCAAAATTTTCTCCAATAATACTACTGTATCAGAGTAACCTTCAGCATCAACATCACACATTAAGATGAAGAACCAGAATAGTGTATTGAAAAACAAGGTACTCTAAACATCTCCATAAACATACTTAAAAATTACCCGTTTCAGAATAAAAGCAACTTTACCAAAATTCCTCTACATTTCTAAATCATAATAATACCCATTTCTCCCTCCAAAAATCCATCAAGAACACCATGCATATCGATATACATAGATCCCACAAAAAGCAGCAAAATTAGTGCAGGATTAAGTGACCTGGTTAGGAAAAAAAACAGAAAAATCAGGCGGGGTTGTTTATGGTGAAGGACTGGTCGGAATATGCCACGTCTCCCCTGACCACCTTCTGAATCGAAACCACCAGCATGCCATCCTTCATTACGTGTTTAATCTGCTCAGTTACGAAGTACTCGCTTGGGACGCTGAATGCGTAGCCGTAAACCACCCCGATTTCGCCGAGGTCGGGATCCGCCTGCCGGTAGCCCTTCACCGTCAGTTTGTGCGGCGGTTCGAGGCAGACTTCCACCCCGTCTCTGCTCACTCCGGGCATATTCACCCGGAGGTAAAGCACATCCTCCGTATCTAAATCAATTAACGCACGTTAATACAAGAATCAAACGGACAGAACTGTAATCAAATCAGATCTAGAGAGAGAGAGAGAGATACCAAAAGCCGAGTACATAGCCATCTCTGCGGTCGAGGAGGCGGGGCCGCAGCGGTTGTTGGGGTCGCGTTCGAGATCGAGAGATATGTAGCGTCGCGGAAGAAGGTTGGTGGTGAAGAGGCGGCGGCTGGAGGAGAGTAGTAGTGGTGAGAGGGGGGGAGCAGGAAGTGGGCGGCGGCGGAGGAGTGGAGGGGTGGTGAGGGTTGTTGCGGGGAGGCGGCGGCGGCTGTGGGAGACGAGAGAGCGAGAGAATGTTAGGCCCATTTTTTATTTGAGAGTGAGATAGAGAGAGAAAGAGGTTTTGATCATAGAGAGTAGAGAGAGAGAAGAGGAAAGAGGCGTGGTTGGTGATGGGGTGGTACGGAGGGAACAGAAAGGAGGCGGAGGAATATGCAGGGAGGGAGGGAGGAGGGTGGTGGTTCTCTGATTCTGTTGCAATGCCACCCAAACAATATACGTACACTGCTTGCTCCCATTACTGAGATATTTGTCTGTTGTGTCTTTATTTACACCGAGAATAAAAACAAAAACTGCTCTCTCTCTCTCTCTCTTATGGTCCTAGGGGATTGCACCAAAAAAAAACAAAAAAGTAGGGTCGGCTATTTTTTATACGGAACACGAATATGATGCGACACGAAAAGCTAAACAAGTTGGATTAGGGTTGAGAGAATTCTGACACGAACACGACACGATATGAGAATTTATGAAAGGACACGATAACCTGACACAAATCCAACACAAAGTTAGCGGGTTAGGGTCAGTTATTTTTAACACGAAACACAAATATGATACGACATGATTGCACTAAAAGGCAAAAGCTACGCAGATCGAATTAGGGTGGAGAGAATTATGACCTGAACACGATGCCCACCTCTATATAGTCCTATGCGCTCCTCTTGCTGTGTATTTCTTTTCAAAACCAATTTGGCTGAGTGCAATTTTGTTCAACGTTTATTGATTTCGTAAGGAGCAAATACCGACCACCCAGGCTGCTAAACACATAAGGCTGCAAATGAATTGAGATATTCGTGAATTATTTGAAGCTCGACTCGGTAAAAACTCGACTCGGTAAAACTCATTTCGAGTTCGGTTCAGGGACTAAACGAGCCGAACCTGAACTCAATTTTAGGCTCGATTATTAAATGAGCTGAACCTGATACTATTCGGCTCAGCTAGGCCCCAGAACTCGAAGTATATGTATATATCTCATAATTTTTCACATATAACCTTCAATATGTATAAAATTTTACATGTACATAGTGAAAATTTTATAACTTGTACATGTATAAACCTTTAAAAATACTATATACGTACATTTTAATATATTTTTATAGTTTTGTATACGTATGAACTTATTATTTATGTACAAAAAGAAAATGTTATTAGTAGTCTTACATTTGTATAAGAGCATGAATATCTAATACTTTTGATTTTTTAAGGCTTGTAAACTAGTTCGAGTTCGACTCAAACCTAGGGAAACTCGGCTCGTCAAATTTTTGTGGAGTTCGAGTTCGCTTAAAAACTTAATGAACGAACCTGAACACTCTAAAACTCGGCTCGATTCGACTCATTTGTATTCCTATATACACGCCGACACACGTTATTGTGAAGACTGGCCATCTTTATACATTAGATAAGAAAATCGTTTCTCCTTTTTTTTTTTTTTTTTTATTATTATGGGTAAATGATAGTAGCTAGTAAAATATTAAGAGTCTCTCATGCGACCCACATACTACTTGACGATCCACATTCGCAGTCTGTGGGGCTTGGGCGTTGAGCTAGTCAAACAAGAAGAATGGAGCCACAAAAAACCTGGTTAATTATTTGGTTCTGTTTTTGAGGCATTTTTTTCAAAAGGAAAATTATAGAAAAACCGAAGGTCGGCTTCATTTCGCCACCCTCATACTATTATTTGGGAATTGTTATTGGTATTCCCTTTTTCTTTATCGGCACTCCCTTTTTTGTTTTTATTAGGTAAACTTACTCTTTCACTTCATGCATAAAGACAAAAAAAAAGAGTGTCAATAGAGAAAATAGGAGTGCCAATATCAATTCCATATTATTTTCTTGACCTTTTGTTTTCCTGCCATAAATCATCTTACATCAGTCTAGGGTTGATTAAAGAAAGCCGAACGAGTCAAGCAATTAGTTATTCATGTTTGAACTCAGCTTGTTTGTAAATCTTTGAACGAGCTTCAATCGAGTCGAACACGAGTCGATCTCGAATATATTGAAATTTTCATATATCATAAGCTGAATGAACAGCATGAAGTTCAAGTTTTGTTTTATCTATGTAACAAACCAATCTGGAGTGAACTTTTAATGAACAAAATGGCACGCAGTCCAAAAAGAAACACTTATTTTGGAACGGAGGGAGAAACTTGTTCAAGCTTGGTTTTGTCTATGTAACAAGCCAATCTAGAGCGAACTTTTAATGAACAAACACGAGCTCAAACTACAGTAGGTTGGTATACTTATCCTAGCATTGTTATCAGCCCTAAATATCACATGCTTTGAGACCGAGACCAGTAGAAAACCAAAACCCTTTCTGGACAATAACTCAAGGTAAGCACATTGACCACACTTTCAAACCATTAAAAGGTGACAACAGCCATATTGCCTCGGTGATAAAATGGGCTTTAGATAGCATGATGGAAAATGTAGGTGGATTTCTTCATTGTTTATGTACAAACAGGTATAATAATGCAACGAACTATCAGGCCGAGAGAGAGAGAGAGAGAGAGAGAGAGAGAGAGAGGCAAATAGGAATAGCAAGAAAGACAGCATTTGATGCGAAACATCAACGACATGAAAGGAAAAGCCTCATACTATCATTGAAAAACTCACGTTTCGATTTGCGCCAACGTACTTGAAAGGATGGCGAATCAGAATTAGGAAAAACAAAACATGGGGAAATCCTAAACCCCGGAAAATCAAAAAGCCAATGTTTATCTGATCTGTCAAATACGATATAATTGAACAGCTCAATTATTCCAAAACAAACTTCCCAGCCAAGGAGCAGAACTAATCTTCATGGAATGCCATCACCAGTGCCAAAGCAGCTCTCACTAACAAGAGGCCATGTGGCGAACCAAGTCAACCACGCGGTTGCTGCAACAGACAAACAAATGTTAAACCTCTATATTCATCGGTCATGAAGAAGCCAATGGTAATAATTTACTCTCTAAAACAGGTTATTTACGAACAAAGCAGTTATGGGACACTAGCGTTTTTATTGTCGTTTTTTTTTTTATCGGTATGGGATAGTAGGGTTGCACTAGTACCAATGGCAGAGTGAGAAGAGAGATGTATCCATACTTTATGGAATCAAAACTGCAAACTAACAAGTGAGATGGATATCACCACAAAAACTCACCTGTAACCCCATTCGTTGTCATACCAAGAGACAAGCTTCACAAAGTTGCCATTCAAAGCAATACCAGCCTTGGCATCAAAAATACTTGACCTGCCAAAAGAAAAGTTTACCATGCTAAGACAAAATGAAAGCATGAAAGAGACGGTAAAAATAAACTCCACTGAATTCAAATGAGCCAAGAAGACATTTTTTGACATTCAAGAAAAAGGGATAAAGAATGACAAGGTTTGCAAAGGGGCAATTTTTCAATCACAAGGAAAAACTTAAACACTGAAAATAAAAATGAGTCAACCACAGTATTCCTGACCTGCAATCACCGATGAAGTCAGTTGACACTACATCATCCTCAGTGTAACCCAGGATTCCCTTCAAATTACCCTCGGACTCCTCCCTACAAAACGATAACAACCCAAATGGGAGCAAAAAATTAGATAACTCTTTATGAGGGAATAACATCTATAGAGCAAGAAAAAGTGTCTCAATCAGTTCATTTAAAAGAATTTTGCAAGAACATTTTTAATTCCTTACTTAATAGCAGCTTTGATCTCGTCATATGATGCCGCCTTCTCAAGCCTTGCGGTGAGGTCAACCACTGAGACATCCACAGTAGGAACCCGGAACGCCATTCCAGTGAGCTTTCCATTTAATGCGGGCAGAACCTTACCCACAGCCTTCAGAATGAAATATCAGCCAGGTTAGAGAAAACATCATCACGCTTGATACAAACAGATTGCAGTGAGAAGAAGTTAGCAAAATCCCTTCTGAAGGAAAACATAAGTAATGCAAGCAATATTTTAATCACGAATCCAACATTCTGTGTCCTACTCTATAGCAATATTTTAATCACAAATCCAACATTCTGTGTCCTACTCTATCAGCATAACATATAGTATCCTTAGCACACAGACATATGCACAAGCATGATTCATCTAGCAACTAATTGCCATAAAATAGAAGTTCATTGCATAAATACCTTGGCTGCTCCAGTACTGCTGGGGATAATGTTGAAAGAGGCAGCTCTTCCACCTCTCCAGTCCTTCATTGATGGACCATCAACAGTCTTTTGTGTGGCTGAAACACATGCAATAATAAGACAAAATTCACATTTCTCCAAAGCAACAAGGACGTGAATTAGAACACCCACCAGTAATTGAGTGCACTGTGGTCATGAGAGCCTCAACAATGCCAAATCTGTCGTGAATAACCTGACAAGATTCATACACAAAAAGCACAGATAGCCATTTCAGTCTAGAGAAGTAATTGAGTGCACTGTGGTCATGAGAGCCTCAACAATGGCAAAGCTATACAACAGCACTTTAGATTCTAAATATTTCAAGTGACTGAAACCGAGTACAAAAGCAACCTTTGCCAATGGAGCAAGACAGTTGGTAGTGCAACTAGCGTTCGAAACAATATCAATATCTGACTTGTATTCCTTCTCATTGACACCAACAACAAACATGGGAGCATCCTTACTCGGAGCAGAAATGATAACCTTCTTTGCACCACCCTGGTAATCCCACCACAAAAAACAAGAGCAATATTACTGTAATGGACATTTAAATTAAACGCAATGGGCAAACACAGAACAAATCACAACCCTAGACATTTTCTACTACATGTGTTGTGACACGCACAGAATGCACATGTGGGACATTGTTCCAACACTGATACTTTGTACAGCAACGCACTGTTAGATGACAATATTACAAAAGTGGACGACAGCAACGTAAAAACTTTGCTGAAAAACACACATAACATAGAAAATGCCAAGACTGCTATTTCTCTCCGATAGTGTGATTGAAAGCAGGCACACATGAGTGAAATATCACGAGTGAAATATCCAGACTCTAGAGAGCAGCAAATTAAGGCAAACCTTCAAATGGGCAGCAGCTTTGTCCTTGTCAGTAAAAACTCCAGTGGACTCAATAACGTAGTCAGCTCCAGCCTCACCCCATGGGATCTCCTCTGGGTTCCTAATTACAGGAAAAATAAGATGTTATCATCTATCAGATGCTGCATGGGGAACAAAATGAAATAAAATGATGTAGAATCGGCTCATACCTGACACCAAAGACAGTGACAGGTTTGTCACCAAAGAGAAGAGTCTTAGAATCCTTAACCGTAAGCTCATGCTTTTTCCACTGACCATGAACACTGTCATACTTAAACATGTAGGTCTGCACAGTGAAATACCAAAAATAAATTAGCAAATGGTGGACTTCCAAAAACTGATCTCATTGCCTAGAGGTAACTTGGCGACAGTAGAGAGGTTATCAAGGTTCAAATCTCATTATCCATGATAGAATGAAAACAAACAAAATGATTATGCATCATATGGCTGCCAAGGGAAACGCACCATCTTTGACGGGAAATAAGCCATATGAAAACTAAAAGGACTTCCAAACAGGTTGTCTGAAGAATGAAGATTCACATAAGTTGGATCAAATCCATGTAACATGGGTAAAGCCCTCTGCGCTAATTTGATAAAGTAATTTATTACTGTGGTTTCTTCACATTTCAATTGCCGCTTTATTCATAAATACATCGGTGTGAACAAACTCTCAATTGCCTCTTTATTTTGCATGATTTGTTCCATCCACAACAGTACATTCACACCAAGTGATTGGATGAACCATTCCGAACTAAAAACTCCAACCCTAGCACGGAGGTGCCAGTTCCATGAATCTACATATCAACTACATACGAGAAATATAACCAAATAATGTAGTACAAAAGTTCAATCGGTGTAAATAAATTCATGTCACTCATAAGGTACTCTTCTAATACATAATCCATAAGTTCCTCGTAAACTTCTTTCACAAATTATCCGCACATGATCATGGATCACATTATCTACCATCAGTTTTCAGATGCAAAGTGCAGATCTGGGTGATACTTATCTTAGAACAACACAATAAACAATTCAAACACAGCAAACAATTCAAACACAGCAAGGAGTATGGCGCGATCAAGCTATACACTACAATTGTACCAAAAATCAAGTTAATCGGACATTAGTATTGTCTTACCGTCTATTTTTTGAAAACTATACGCATCATCCATTTTTATTTTTATATAATGAATGTTGGCCGACCAAGAGGCTAATAAGTAAAGAATCAATTTAACTCTCTTCTGGATGAACTAATAATTCTACACAAGCATTCGGATCGGGATGATGAGATCTCAGAGAAATGGAGTTGTTACCATGTAGTCGGTGGTGATGAATGGATCATTAACAGCGACGAGTTCAACATCATCGCTCTGAAGCGCCACTCTCGCCACCAAACGCCCAATCCTCCCAAATCCTAATCACCGCATCACGAAAAAAACACAGAAACAAAATCAAATCCAAATCACAACGAAATCAAACATTAAGTACGATCAAATAAGAACAACTTCAGTTTGATCAATTACCGTTGATTCCAATCTTGATCTTTCCCATGATAACGAGAGTAAGGACTAAATGGAGTTCAAAATCTAGGGTTAGGAGTGAAGCAGAGTGTGTAGTGAGAGTGATAGATAGAGATATATATACAGGGATGGGGGCGGATTTATCGAGGGAGATGGGATCGTGTGAATGGGAGTGAGAGGTGGGTCGGAAGATGCAGCATCACCGTTGATTTCGACGACTTTGTCGGAAGATGCAGCATCGCCGTTCATTTCGACGACTTTTTCTCTGAAATCCACAAAAATCTAATCAGATCCACGAGATGGGGGAATGTGTTGATTTGTCATTTGACTGTTCAAGATTCGTTTGGAAATTTTTAATGGATTTCAAAAATCTGTGTTCGAATTCAATTTTCAATGAGACGGGCTGATCTCGAACAAATTTTAATCAAGTCGATCTTGAGTAGTTTTAATTTTTGACAAGTCAATCTCGAGTAGTTTTAATTTTTGATTTTTTTAAGATATCATTAATTAAACGAGCCAAGTATATTATTCCGGCTTGATTTGTTTTTTATAAGCTATCATTATCGAGTAGAGTAATAATCTATTCTCATTTAATCCTAGTTTGTCAATTGATAAAATGAGATTTTTCATTTTAGTTGAGTTTTATGTAGGTGTGATAAAATCACATTATTTTCTCAAATGATAAAATCTTGTTTGATAAAATCTCCAACGAATGCATATTATCATTTGAGGTATGATTTTGATAATATCTGGGCTAAAATCCCTTGCTAGTTTTTATCAATTGAGGAATAATTTTGATAAAATCTGGACTAAAATCTGATTTTATCAATTAGCAAACTCACCCTTTTAATTTAATAACACAAGGAGCGTTAATTTATAATACGTGCATTTATTTAATATGAGCTTAATCTCAAGGGGTAGCTCAAATAAAATAACAACAGGGATAAAAATTGGCAATTTCTTTTGGCCAAGCCGCAAAAATTTCTCTTGTGAATTCCTGCGGTAAATGGCTTGCCTTCGATCGGATGGAAGATATGATAAATAGAAGTACGTCTAAACTGTCTCAGACACCCCTGGTTACTAAGCTTGATTAGTTTATGAACCTAGGTTAAAAGTCTTAGGTAATAAAGTAACGTATCTTTTGAGACTATAGAATATGGAAATGAAAATGAACTTTTGTAGAATTACCATGTTGAGACAGAGATTGTGTTGAAGACCAAAGGATTTGAGTAATAAATGCATTTGAGATCCCTTGTTCTGGAAAAATGATGTTCCTTTATTCCGAAGTGTTTTGGATCGTTGGATTGTCTGTGTTCTATTTTTTATTTTAAAATTTTTAAGTGATACAAGGGCTGGAAATACACCGAAACAGAGGAATAGAGGATTTGATTCCGTAATAATGGGGTTTGAAAGACCAATAATGGTTTGCTTGAGGAAACGGCAAGGGATCAACTTCAAAATTGCCAACAATTATGATGAAAGAAGAATCTTTCTATTGCCTTGTTTTTTCTACTTACCAAACTTGATGTGCGGCTTCGAAAACCTTATCATTGTGTGTCTGATCATCTGTCAGTTCATATTAAAAAAATTCACGACTTTTAGGTTGGCTCCGGATAGTAGATAATTTGAATTGATCCTTAAAATTTTGCCAAGGTGCGTACAGTGACGGAGCTGGGATTTCAATTTGACAGGGGCCGAACAAACAGAATTTTTCATTCGGAAAAATGGAAAAAATAAAAATAAAAATCTGTGTTCTAGTACTATACAGTACGTATTTAGATAATGTTGGCCCAGAACATCAATAAACATGTAAATTTAGTTTAAATTTTTCAGTACCTAAAACATTCATTATGTACTTCTTGACTCTGAGGGTAATTCACATAATTTTATCAGGTGATGTAATATAATTTAAATTCAATCTAAATTAAACCATAGATTAAACGGTAGTACTCCGTAATATACAAATTGATACCAAAGAGTTAGATTTTAAAAAACTACTAGGGGACAGATCCCTTTTGGCCCCACTGCAGTTCCGCCCCTGGGTGCGCATGTGTGCTCATCTGATTATTTGAACACTCTAAGTTAAATAATAGCAACAATATAAAAACTTATCACCGTGAACTGCGATTTTGAAGATTAAATAAAACAATAGTAATGTATTCAGCATATCCAAAGCAAGATGTTACTTCGTCTCCGAGTAATATCAAAACGCTGAGGAACCAAAAATACTCTTAATTTCCACAGTATCACTTCATCCTCTGTATAAGGCAAAGTTGAGCAGCCAAAAAGATGAATATACACGAGGTCCAAACACAAAAACCGTATTTTCTTCATGCACAAAACACATGCACTTCAAAACCCATAAGTTACAAGGAAAGTGAAGGAAAAAGCCAGAAAAGATGATACCAAACTACCTAGACACCATTCTGTATGCTTGAAGTCGAAAACGTTTCACTAGCCACCAGTTTATCAATGATCCTTTTAAGCGCAGCAGCGCTCAACCCACACTTAGTGTCATCAAAGCAGGATCGACCTTCTTCAGCAGCTTTGCACAGCCGAGGATCCATAGGCACTTTTCCAAGGAACGGAACGCCCATATCGCTACACATTTTTGCAGCACCGCCACCACTACTGTCAAATACTTCAGTGAAACCAATCAAATCTAGCAATTCCGGTGCTTTCTCCCTCATATACTCCATAGCCCATTCGGTCACATTTTTTTCTTCCCCAGTTTGTGTAACCTTCAAGAATTTGAAATCTAACAGAGGTTGGGATAATCCACTCATGTTCTCAACCACACCAAGAACTTGTAGCCCAACCTTCTTGCAAAAACTCACTTCCTTCCTGACATCAATCAAAGAAACTTGTTGTGGGGTGGTGACTATGATTGCACCGTCGATCCCAGTTTCTTGGAGAAATTGGACGATCGAGATGTGCTCATCGGAGGTACCTGGTGGGGCATCAACCACTAGAAAATCGAGCTCCCCCCAGTAAACATCCTTGAGGAATTGCTTGATGATTCCGTTCTTTCGTGGGCCCCTCCATATGACAGCATCGTCTGGGTTGGGCAGCATGAAGCCAATTGACATGACGCCAAGGTTGGACTCAACATAGACGGGAGACCATCCGAGATTGCTCTGGTGGATTTCTTGGCCTTCTAGACCAAGCATCTTTGGGATGCTTGGGCCACAGATGTCGATATCGAGGAGGCCCACCTGAAGATCCTTAGCAGCTAGAGCAAATGCAAGTTGAGCAGAGAATGTGCTCTTCCCAACTCCACCTTTCCCAGAGAGAACAAGTATTTTGTGTTTCACAGTAGCCATTCGTTCTACAATCGCAACTATGTCTGCAGAAAAAAAAAATCCAGAATACAAAACAATAAGATAACATGAAGAATTTTCTTGATGCACAATATAAATTTCTAATTGACTGATTTAAGGTAAACACCAAATATATGCGCCAAGACAACAGCTCTTGTCAATTTTAGATTAAAAGCTACATAAAATAGATGTGTTACCTGGGTGACTAGAACTTGCTACAATGAATACCAAAGATGCAAGTATGAAGAGTTTACTAACAGTAAATCACCTCCAATATTCAAAATACGAACACATACTAATCTCCGCTCATCCTCTTTGTTTGGTTACGGATATGTGACAGAAATTGAGAAATAAGAACACACTCAAAACCCATAACAAACCAGACATCATCTACCAAATTTAAACCTTTCACCCTCCGCCATATTGGGAAAGAGAAACAACCTCAGCAGGGATATCTTACACAATGCACTTGGATAGTTGTGCTGATAAGTAAAACTAACTACAAACTCAACCTGGATGTTTCTTTGTACCCATGGAGATCAGCGTGGCTATCCATGCTAGGAGAAGGCAATGAAACTATTCAACCACTACCGATCAGAGAGTCTAAGACGAGGAACCACATAACTACTCCAACGTTTCAAATACAACATCATGCATGCATTCAGAGAGGGCAACAAGTGTGCCAAAAGGTTGGCCAGCATGGGAACCCAAGCAGGAAATAATTATGTTGTATTTTTAGAGCGTGCACCTAAAGAACAGCTTAAAACCAAGGTTTTAAATAACGGTTTTGGGACACGTAACGGCCACGGTCAAGGTGTAACGTTATCAGGGGTATCGAACCATACGTAAGGGAATCGGTTGTTGCGGTCATGAACTTTCCAAAAATCATTTTATTTTTTATCGGGGTGTAGCAGGAACTGGCCGTGCACATACAATTTTCCCTCCCACCGATATATGGGGTGTCACGGTATTGGAAGACCAAAAAAATGTTAGGTATCGGCCTTTACAATACGTAAAGGCAGATTTTTAAAACCTTGGCTTCAACTCATCTCAGAGGATGAATGTGGACGTCACCTCTGAAAGACTTATCTAGTTGTTTTGATGTTTTCATCTTAACCAAAAACAAAACGGAAAACTAACAAATCAAATCCTTGGAAGAAGCAAAAAAGCATGAGCCCCGACAGATGGACAATCTTGGGATCTAAGGGGATCTTTGACTTGAACTTTCCCCTACCTAGCCATTTGAGCTGCAAACGCCGTGCTCCTAGAAAGGCAAATATCGAACATAGAGGAGTAAAAGTTCCCACCATCAAAGAGTGTATACCCTTCTACGAACCGTACAAGGATGCATTGGACCACAAATAAAATATGCATAAGACCATGCTCAAATAGCGGTCTGAACACTACATTTTTAAACTTAGGGAGGACTTCAAGACGCCCTAACAAAATCAATTCGGCAAGAATTTCTTCTATTTCGCCAATGCAAGAAGTCAACAACCATTATAAGAATTTAGCCTTGCAAAGATTCTGAACATGTCTAACTTGCCATAATAAGCAAATCATTCCTTAACACCAGTACCCTTAGCAAGAACGACAACTGATAAGCAAAGCCAAGAATAATATGGCCAGCGATGGATAAAAGACATGATTCTGGGAGAAATCAACTGATAATTGGCTTACATAGTCCTCCATAATCCATATAACAAAAGAGATCTCATTTGCATATATGTACATATATTGAACTAGAAAACAGAGCTGATAATCTCATCCTAAGTGCTCTTGAATAAAAAAGGTTCAGTTAACTGACGTAGGTTATGCTCAATATCCAATCTATAATAAGAGGCAAATGAACTTGAATTAGTCAAATGCTTAGAAATAGAAGACGACTTCTGTCCAAGGGCTAGACATAGGTCTACAATCCTACAACCACGCACCTTCATGGGTTTGAGTAGCCGAAGTTTGATTCAGCCTGGAAATACTGGGATTTATCCACCAAGCATACGAATATAAACAGATTACAGACCGTAAAAACACACACATATATATGTACACATACTAGGGGTCTCATAAACGATTAGTTATTCACGTTTGGTTTGAAAATTAAACGAGCTTCAACAAATGTTCAAGCTTAACTTCTTTACAAGACAACCCGATGGCTTTAATCGAGCCGATGCCAAGTAGCTTACAACTTTTCTATACGTAATAAGTCCAACGTGCCGAACACTAGCCTGTTTTGGGTTGGCTTAAAGGCTAAGTCCGCTTCCAAAAATGTTCAATCTTGGTTTTTATTTATGTAAAAAAACCGAGGCTTTTGAAGAACCCGCACAAGCTCAAACTAGAGTCGGTTGGTTCATTTATCAGACCTAATACACAGTCGAAAACCTAGTGAAAGAGAAGGAGGAGGAAACCTGGGTCAGGGCCTTTAGGAGCAGTAGCACAAACTTGCTGATTAGGGCATCCTTCACAGGCATCGGATTTACCAGCAGACTCTGATTGGGGACCTGGGCAATCTGTAAAATTAACAGAAACAAAACAAACCCACAACAATTGAGTTTATCACAACACCAGAAATTGTACTACAAGTCTACAAACCCAGAAAAAAAAAAGAATCAAAGAAAGAAGATTTACGTTCGTTTGCGTCTTCAGGAATCTCTCCGTTGTCCATTTCTTTGGAAAATGGTTGTTCTTCTTCCTCACCTCTCTCTCTCTCTCTCTCTCTCTCTCTCTCGCGAACAGCTGATAGTTTGCACTTGCGTGTTGTGACCACGTCCGCCAGAAGAAAGAGCAAAAAAAGAAAGATTCTATATACAGATTACAGCGCTCCTCGACCGACTAACCCCGACGACGCCGTTGCAGTGATAAGTCTTGAACCATGGCCTCGTTTGTTTCATCGGAGATAAATAGATGGGATATGAAATCCCTTAGAGATATGAGTGAGATATGAAATCCTTGAGATATTGCTCAGGATATCAATGGACGGAGAAAATTCATATCCGGTGTTTGTGTTCAACGGAATATAGCCAATGGAAAGTATTTTTTTATACTAAAATTGGGAAATCCCATAAAAATCCCCTCAATGGGAGTCTATATACCGTACGGATGGGGATAAAAATTTGGCCGGGATTTGAAATCTCATGCAAAAAAAGGAAAACAAACAATGAAAATGGGACCCACTCTAACCCACTCCCAAATCTCACCCCCAAATCCCCCTAAACAAACAAGGCCCATGAGTCATGACCACGTCTTTTGTTCCGGATTCAATCTCACCCTCTCATTACCGATGGTGGTAATTTGGTGAGCAGGGTGCCTCACAATCCTAGGGGAGATTCGGTTTCATAGTGCTTCACATTCCTTAGGTGGTGCCGTGGTGAAGATTTGTCCTCACGGGCAGTAACTATGGCTCAAACCGAATATTCCACTAGAGTATCGAGAGCCTCTCCGGTCACGCCCAAAGGGGTTGTTATTTGTGTGAGTTTTTTTTTTTTTAATAATTAAGTATTTGGACGTTATGTCAATTAGGTGCATCTCGATCAATTTCGGAACCTTAAATTTACAATATACCAACTTTATTTGATGTGCATATGACTATTGTTTTGTTGGTGGTCAACGTCGAAGCTACTAAGCAAGTTTCTTATTTGTAATTATGAAGTAGTTTAGGTTCACCGTCACATAGTAGTGTTTCCTCCGGGAGTGGAGAGTAATTATGAAGTAATTTGTTATGCTATCATTTTCTAACTTATAACATTAAAATTTATAAGGGCGCGGTAGGTGCACTTGATGGAACTCTTATTTCGGCGGTGGTGTCACCTGATCAACAAGTACCATACAGAGGACGGGGAAGGGGAGAATGTTACCAAAATGTGCTTGCTATATGTGACTTTGATATGTTGTTCACATTTGTTTGGGCTGGTTGGGAAGGAGTAGCGCATGACTCAAGGGTGTTAAGAGAAACTATGAGTGATCCAGCTAACAACTTTCCAATTCTTCCACCAGGTAAGATAATTTTTTAAAAATTTGATTGTAGTATTTCGTAGCATGATTTTTCTTCTTTTTTTTTTTTTACAGGAAAGTACTTTTTATGTGATGTTGCCTATAGCCATACTCGTGGCTTTATGACACCATATCGAAATGTGCGGTATTGGTTATCTGATGTCCGAAATGGTCGTCGCCCCAGGAACAAAGAAGAGCGATTCAACCTTGCACATGCTAGGTTACGGAACGTGATTGAACGTGCTTTTGGAGTTCTGAAGGCTCGTTTTCCAATACTAAAAAGAATGTCATCGTATCCATTTGCGGCACAAAGGAATATAGTAATTGCTTGCATAACCATGCACAATTATATTCGGAGAACTTGCATTTCAGATATATTTCTTGACGAATTCAACGATCCAAATGCTTTTTACGGCAATGCTCAACAACATGTGGATAATTTAGAAGCAGGAGGAGGATCAACCCAAGCTGACCAAATTTTTATGCTCAACTTACGTGAGCAAATTGCAGTGCAATTAAATGATATGAATTATTATTGAGTGTCAAATGTATATTTTCTACTTTAACATTTGACAATGTTTGATTGTTATGATCTTGATGACCGCATATTTTTTTTCATTTAATTGATTTGGTTTTAGGATGACAATATCGATGTTTGATTGTTGTGATTTTGATAAGTGCATGTTTTTTTTAGAATGACAATATCGATGTTTGATTGATATGATTTTGATAACTGCATGTTTTTTTCATTTAATTGATTTGGTTTGATTTTTGGATGACAATATCAATATATGAAGAGCAAAGTTGGAATGAGTGAATTTAAGATTTCAGCTCTTTGTACTTATCAAACAGCTTATCTGATTCAGTGCTTTAAATTCAGTACATATCAAACAGCTTATCAGCTTAAGAAATTCAGCATTCAGTTTTCAGTACTTAATTTTCAGTTTTCAGTTTTCAGTTTTCAGCTTTATCAAACAGAGCCTAAGGCACAGGCTGATCACGCGTCCCCCTGGTTTTCTATCATTGCACTTTTATCCCCAGTTAAATTTCTAGGATTATAATTTAGCATTTATCTTCTAAAATGTTATACTACTATACTAGTGCTTTATTATTTGAAATTACTCTCACATAAACTCCCCAAAGCCCCAAAAGTTTCCAGGACTAATCTTCAAAAAATTACATTTTCATGCGTAGAATATTCTAGTTTTTGTGCTCGTGTTTGACTCTTTTTTTTTTTTTAAATGTACTGAGACTTTTTATGCATGATGAAAAATGTTTACGTTTGGTATTATTTTGTTGTGCTCGACACTTGAAATTTTTTCCACAATTACGATTGAAAAAGTTGGGACATTTGAGTAACTAATTTATCAAGGCACTAACACAGGCAGCCTAATTTGCTGTCATTCAAACTACTGCTACTTGGAAAAACAAAAGTACGATTACTTTGTGTAGAAAGGAAATGGCTACCTTTCCAAAGTACTTTCAAGGACGTTTTGGAAATCTTTGGAGCTCGCTATAAACATCATCTAGATGAAGCGCGTCACCTGCTTCGATCGAACTCTAATTGTCCTAGTTGCCCTTTAAACCAGACGAACGACATAAAATGTGGGATAGATAATCAGTAACAGCAATAGAGATCAAATGCGGTATTATGTAAAACAAACTAACCAGATACACCGCGGAAAAAATCTCATCATTCAACCATCTTATTCAATCTTGCATTGGCTTCAACCAAGTTTATCGTTACATAGTTTTAATCACACTCTCGACGAGTAACCCCATCAAGGTGCCCATTAGTGACTATTGTATGCATAGATGGTACCAGGTGGGACCAGATAAAACCTCACAATTCTTGTTCAAGCTTGCAAGGCTACTACAAGGTGGGAGGGATCCATATGTAGCCGTGTGTTTGGACATAACCACTCCTTTCGGTCAACTGATCTGCTTCTTCAGGCCCCCGGCTCCCTGGCTGGTACGGAATTGGCTTGAATTCACCGTTATCTATTCTGTGGAGCAGAGGTGTAAAAATCTCCCAAGCAGCCTGACAATTTAAAAACGAAATGAAATGTAAGCTTTTTAGGAATTAATGCTGAATGTTCAAATATGATTCCAGAGCTTATGTATCGCTACCTTCAACTCATCTCTCCTTACAAAATGCTGCTGATCTCCCTTTATTCTGTGGAAACAAATTCATAAGTAATCGTTATTAGTAGTCCAGTAGCGATAAAATTTTAAAATAAACCAAGATTCCAGCCCTACGTGTCAAGAATTAGACGCTCATAAGCCTCTGGAATGGTAAGCCCTTGATAACGTTGTCCATATGACAAGTCTAGTTCACTTTGAACAGTTGACATCTCCAAGCCAGGCTGCTTGACCTGCATGAGAGATTTAGGCAAGTCAGAGGACAATGTGTAAAACTAATGAAACACTACTGCCGATAATTTTCTAGTGAGCATGTCGGCATACATTTGCAGAGATTGATAGAGAACTCTGGTAATGCAAGAGTAAAAGGAATGGTTATAAAGAACCAAATGCAAGAGTAAAAGGAATGGTTATAAAGAACCATAGGCATTAAAAAATGGCCAATTATCCTACACAAACTGCTTAAGTTCCCGAAAATTAATTCCCAACTAAATGGCACAAGTTTTTAAGATGTTTGGTAATTGCTTTAGGAATTAATGCCATCTAGTTTAAGTTATAGTACATTATTAGAATTTCAAAACATCGAGATGGATTACCATTTGACTTTGACCACATTATAAACATTTGAACCGATAAGCTATTTCTTTAACAAGGAGTTATGGATGTAGACAATCTAGACCTCAAAGTTTCATCACCGCCATTATCATAAGCGAAGGTTTGGAACACGTAGAAGGGTACTCTTTCACTAATGTTGCACGAGTAAATACATGGCTACTCAAAGGTTTCCACAGACAAATACACAAGAAATGTTCATGGATATAAGTTACCTAAGCTACCTTTAAGAACTGAGACACCTATCATAATATCAAATGTTCACTTCTGATGAGAGAACACCGTAACCTCACATCAGGAACGCCGATCAAAAAAGAAACCTCACATCAGGAACAAGAAACTGATGACACCGTAACCATTCATATTTAAGCAGATAACACCTCACCTTATTTGAATAAATGGGATCCCTACAACACCATTATGAATTTGTTAGAGTAGTCGTCCCAAATTAGTACTTGGGTATGGATCACATAATAAATTTGGGCCCGCTTCACTCATTGCTAATTGGTTTTGAGTTGGATATAAAGTTTCCACATGGTATCAGAGCGGGCATATTCCATCCCAAATTTTATAACAAAAATTAAATCAAGCCCACACCCGATGATGACAGACCCAAAAAATGTTGCACGATGATAGGACCCAAAAAGTGGCTACACGTGACAGACCTATATGCGGCTGCACGTGAGAAGGGTGTTAAGAGTAGCTATCTCACATTGCTTGGGTATGGAATGGGAGATCACTTAATAACATTTGGGACCTCTTCACTCATAGCCAATTGGTTTTGAGTTGCCAAGTTGGATATAAAGTTTTCACAGAATTACAGCCTCAAACATTATCTTTGCTATTTTTAGTAATGGCATCATGGAGATCATTCATGAAATAGTTTAGGAGTATATGCTATCATAAAACTATCACTTGAAGACATTAATCATTGCCTACCGTAAGCTTCATGTACATGGCCTCTTTAGGTTGCAGGCGAATTACAAATTCATTTCTTCCTTGCTTTTTACCTGAATAACATACTGTAGTTAGAAATACTGAAAGAGACTTCTCAAACATAAAACTAAACAAATTTTAGACAAGATAATAGATAGTGGCTAAGTTTTCCACTTGATAAAATGAGATAAAATGAGATTTTTCATTTTAGGTATGTTTTATGAAGGTGTGATAAAATCACATTGTTTTCTCACTTGGTAAAATCTACTTTTGATAAAATCTCCTCTCAATGGTTTATTTACCAATTTGCCCTTCTTTTCTTTCATCACCTATGAACAAAAAATAAATGTTAAAAACTTACCCAACAGTACCAAGGTTTTTTTACAAAATATTTACTTTGAACCTACTAATTTTTTTCCCT
>JAXBDA010003120.1:0-37004 GCA_036023075.1 Gaultheria prostrata | reverse complement strand
CCCTGCTTTTTGTTAGTTCTTTTTCAAACTGTTTAATCTAATTCTTCACTTTTCTATTACTTACTTTACTTTCATTTACTTGACAAATTCCTCAACAAATCCCGAATCCAAACAAAGCCGTAATATCTTAGGGGAAAAGGGAAATTTACAGTAGAAGTGCATGTTCTTACTATTGATTGGTCTGCTGAATGAGGAAGGTGTTATGTCTGCCAGGAATTAATGGGGGAATGAGCTTGGATGGGGGACTGGATGCATCTGGAAGGAAGGGCAAGGTTACTCAGTTTCTTTCTCTGATACTCTACTTATAACATCACTCAAATGAAAACGAATTCCCCTAAAGTTAATAATATTTCAGACAACAACAAAATCTTTGTTTGCAGGATCAATTTTCTTGGTAAGAATAACAAATAGGGACTGTGCAAAATTTGTCTCTTCCAATTTGGAATAACATGAAGTAGTTGGAGGCTTGTAGCTGTTTCTTTTCTTCTGGTTACTCGTATTTCTTATACCTTCCTACCTTGTGTTCACCTTTTCATAAATATGGTTCAGGGAAAGGGAGTTTACCAATTTGTAGACAAATATGGTGCTAATGTTGATGGATACAGGTACAATTAACATTCTTTCCCATGGTTATGCCAATTTTCAACCGAGCAAAACCGAGTTGCTGATATTCTTAGTAGGTCTTCTACTTTCGTTTCCATTACATAGCGTGATTCTAAACATGGTATAGATATACGTAGATACATATATCGAGCTGGGAATTTTCAAGAAGAAAGCGAAGACTGTGAAATCCAAGATGAATTAGTAAACTCGGTTTTCTATTTGATTTCGGCTTACAAATTAACTAGTTCCTACCTGGTGATTGATTTACAGCCCCATCTATAACACCAATGACTGGTCTCCAACCGGTGATGTCTATACAGGCGGTAAGAACAACTTTCTCTCTCTCGCTCTCAAAATTGTATTCACTGAATGGAAGTATGTTGAGATGTGAGTATTTGAATGAAATGCAGGTACAACTGGGCTGGCAATATGGGCTGTGACCCTGCTCGGGATTCTGGCAGGGGGTGCGCTCCTTGTTTACAATACGAGTGCTTTGGCACAGTAGAGCCCCCCCGCTTGTAATTCTAATTAGCCTATGTTCCGATTATAAGCTTGTTCCAAACAACTGTTGAAAAGAACATTGTATATAAACCTTAATGCTACTGAAACTCTGTAAATTGTGCTATGTTGGTGTGAGATTGTATCGATGCGTGGTTTATGTTTGATTTTACGTAATCTTGTTTGCCTGTTACTAGTTAGATGCTTGACTTCCATGAACAGAACTTGGTTTGAAAGTTAGTTAGCTTAATGCAATTTAAAACCAATCAGTCTGAACTTGACAACCAACTACTAGGCATAAGCTCGATTTATTTCGTTTGAGATTGGTTGGATAAATGAACAAGCCAAGCTCGATTTATTTTGTTTGAGATCAGACCCGGCCGGATTTACGGGGCCCTAAGCAAGTTTGAAGATGAGACCTCTCATTGTTTTTATATATATTAGTTGTTCGATCGACGATTTAAGATAGTCTTGTAGTTCAGTGGCACGCAACTTGTAACGTCTGTTGGAACCGAAGGTCATGAGTTCAACTTTAGCACCATCAATTTGAAACCAAATTTTTTGTACAACTTCAAAAGAATCAAAACTGCTCGCGTGTAAAAGATGAATGCACCAAGGGTTGGTCACGCGACCTCGTGCAAGAGTAGCGCGGAACTTACCAACACACTATAATCACCTATTCATTAAATAGTCGACATACTTAATATATAACATATTATACTTTATTTGGGGGCCTACTATTGGGCCGAAAACTTGAGACCCTAGGCAGTCCCCCTGGCCCGGTCCTGAGATTTTCGGGACCCTAAGCGAGTTTCAACAATAGGCCTTTTCAAAACTTGTATATCTATTTGTTTTTCAATAAGAGTATCAAGATCACCTCCTAGTGTAGTGGTCAGTTGAGATAAGTAAAATCTGCAATGCAAGGTCCTTTTTCAATCAAGGCTTCAAAAAACTGCGTCTTCGGTAAGGAAACCGGACCTCTGAACCAAAGTAACGTTATCTGCTATGCAATGGACCTATAATATTTATTACAGTATGATTTAGAAATTTGGGGACCCAATTATTGAGCCAAAAATTGGGAGCCCTAAGCGATAGCCTTGTCTGCTTGCCCCAGGGCCAGCCCTGTGGTCGCCTTGTGGACCTATACCCAGGGCCGGGCTGTTTGAGATTGGTCGGATAAATTAAACAAGCCAACTTTAATGCATTTTGTTCCAAGTCTTTTGGCAATTCATGACTCACCCGACTTGGCTATAGTTTCTTTAACGAATAGATTTTGTCTGAGGGCATTCGGAAGGCTTCAGAACATGCTAATTGAAAATTTTGATTGAATGTTGAGCATCACAGGATTACCTTACTGAGAAAGGGGGAAATCAAGAGTAGAGATCTTTTGACAACATTAAGCCATCGCCATGGTCAAAGAGGATATAACCCTGTTAGGCCTGTCTTGCGCAATATGCTGAAAAGATCTCGTCAAGAAACTGAATTGCCAGAATGATTATAAATAACTTTGTGAAACAGAACGAGGAAAGGTTACAAGCTCCCCTAATTTCGAGTGCAACAAAACCCTCTCTTTGATTGATTGAAATGGTGTAAATCCCGCCCTTACAATACACTTATCGGTAAGGATGACATCACTTTTGGTGGGATGACGTCACTTTTCGATGGGACCTACACTATTTCAACCAATAAGAGGAAGGATTTTGTTCACCTTCTTTTAAGGAGGGTGAACAAAATTAAATTCCCTAATTTCTTCCAAAAAGTAATCCATCCAGCCACACCTCACGCCCTAGCATCTCTAGAGCTTGTGTATGGTGCACTGCCCAGCTTGTGTATGGTGCACTGTCCACAGATACAAAAGTACTGTACATAGCAATACAAATTCCAACTGGCATCTCTACAGTACATAAATTATGCTAACTTCTCTCCCTCCCTCCCTCCCTTTCTCACACACACACACACAGAGTCCACCGGTTGGGAGATCACTGACTTCAAATCATCAAACTGAAAACCGTGAGGGGGCTGAATCCCATCAGTTTTTCTTTTTCTTTCTTTCTTTTTTTTTATCTCGGACTGAATCGTATCTGTTGTTCTTGCAACTTTCCATAGCTGACTAGTCCTCATCCAGGTACTTAAAACGTTGATATTAGCTGGAATTGGTTGATCCTACAGTATCTCTTCCACAATATCTTCATCTTGATGCTGCGGCGTCAAGATCTTTGAATGAGATGAGCCTACTTGGCCAATTCCATCCAACATCATGGGCCGAATAATCTGCACATTCAAAACAACATTCCATCATGCATTTCTCGGCTTAATAGAAGAGACATTCACGAAAAACCTCTATTTTTTTATTTTTTTTTGGAAAGGCCGAAAAGCCTCTCTTTACACACAGTTCATAACAAAAAGAATGCATGAAGGCACATCTATTTTGATGTACATAAAATTGTCACAAAACCATTTAAACCGCATGAGATTATTAGGACCGCCAACCTGAATAGAAAGCCCCGTTAACAGAAAGTTTTAAAAAACATGTGTACATTGTAAGCCCTGTAACGACCCGCGCCAGCTTACCTGCTAACCCTTAGCCTAACCACGTGGCTCAAAAGGTTACCTCGAGTTATACAGCAGCTGCTCGGGTTTCCTTATATATCGAATTCAATTTCGATATTTGCCGATATGGGATGTTACAATCTCCCCACCTTTTATACACAACATCCTCAGATTTGGGGGTGAAAAGTGTTTAGTGGGAACATTGGAAGTCTACTAGGTGATCTTGGGCATATAATATATCATATAAGATACTACTAGTACCTTGAGCTTAAGCATTTATGGCCATATGGTGTGGCTGTGGATCAAAATCAAGGTATAGGGCCAGTGGTCTACGTGGGGTATTACAAGTGGCTATCAAAGCGACCTGTGTACACAACCATGTGAGTTATGGCACTAGAGAACAGACCCGGGAGTGGCCGTGGTGACTTTGATTACTAGGGGACAGACCCAAGAGAGGCTACGGTGACTCTAGTGCTCAACCCGGCGAGAGGGCGGAGGCCATAAAGGAGGGGAGATTGTAGTACCCCAGATTTGGGGGTAGAGAGTGTTTAATCCCACATTGGAAGTCTACATAGGTGATCTTGGGCATATAATAAACCATGTAAGATACTACTAGTACCTTGGGCTTAAAGTATTTTGGGTCCTGCGGTGAGACTTGTGGATCAAATCAAGGTACTGGACAATGGTCTACATGGGGCATTACAAGCCGCAATATTTCTAGACAGTCTCTCTTTTTTTAGTTACTCCTACATTTTTTCCCTTTTAACCCCTATCATAGAAAGAAACAAAATTTTCTTCTCTAACATGAACCAGATGTTAACCAAATGACCATTCTCTCCTTAAAACAAACATGATAAGTACCATCAATATGCTTACTAAGTACCACCATTAGCATGTGATATGCATGGCAAGTGTGGGAATTGTGAAAATGAAAATACCACATCTTCATAAAAAGAAGAAGAGAATGCAAATTTACTACAAGTGAACAGCTGCAAAACTACATGAATGAATATAAAATGCAGAAGTAATCAACAGCATGGAGAAATACTACAGAAAGTAAAAACTAAAATAAATATCAAGGGATTTGACACAGCAATGGATGCCATGACTAGGCCTAAAACACACAAATCAGTTAATGAAGGAAGATTAAGTTCTATTAATTAACACATGGTAAGAAAAATAACTAAGGCTTAAGCGCCAAACCTTCTCTATTTCGTCTGCAAGATGAGGGTTCTCTCTCAAGTACTGCAATGCTTTATCCCTTCCCTGTCCCAACCTTAAACATAAAAGACATCACACAAAAATAAGTCATGCTATTGGAAAGGGACCGAGCCAGAGGTTAATAACACCACAAGGACATAAGACCAGTGCAGTGATCGTATACCATGGAGACTAGTTGAAAAGGTAACTAAAAAAGTGAAACACTGCGAGACTACAAAAGTAGAAGGAAGTTCCACCAACTCCAATGGTAAAACTAGATGACGATACGGACCACAACTGCAATGCTTTATATTTTATAAGAGTGAACGAAACATCTTGCAGAAGACAAACCTGTCATCTCCATAGCTGTACCAAGAACCCTTCTTTAATACTACATCCATCATTTCAGCACAATCCAGTATGCAACCCTGCATATCAAATAAAATATAAGAACATGTGTAGACCATTGTAAATAAACAGAGAGAAAACAAGTGGAATACAAACCAGTTTGCTCACTCCCTCGCCAAAAACAATTTCCATTTCGGCTTGCTTGTATGGCCTTGACACCTGAGCATTGACACCACTTGTCTTAAGCAAGGAATAAAGGACTAATTGAGAGATTGCAATTTCATGTTTTTACTGACAACTATAATTGGAGAGTCACCCAAAGTTTAATGAAACATGCAAATATAATAACTAAAATCACTACATATGCGGTAAGCCCTAAGTTACAAAAATATGTGATCTTGAGTGCAAAAATTAAGAACAAAAACCCATTTAAGTATACCAGAATATAAAATAAAAAATATATATTATCTCAATAATGAAATAATACAATATTATGAAGCCTTCAGCCACTGGGCCAAAATTCCGCAGCAGTAATTCCTGAACCTGAATTAAGAGTTACTGTAAAAGGCTATCATCAACAATCTGAAAGTTGTCTCCATTCTCCTTAACTTTTTATTATCTTTTTGGTTTTCATGTTTTGTTCGTCTTTTCAGAATATATTTTTTGGATTAATCATCCGTCTCGATGAGATGAGTCTAAAAGTAAAAACTTATGATCAAAAGCCAAAAAAAGTTCACTAAAGATGGAAAAAATACCAAACAGCTGTCTTTTTTGTATGTACTGTCGTCTTCTATGAAATTTTTTCTATTTCGGTCCACATTTCTATACTTTTCCGATTTCTCTTGTCGGTAAAAATGATTAACCACACCAAAAAAAAAAACGACGAAAAGCTAAACAAAAAGTTACGAAGTAAAAAATACCCAAAAAAAAGTCAATAGACAAAAAGTTAAAGGAGAATGGAGCCTAATTGGTCTAAAATGATCAAAGCAATGAATCTCAAATTTCTACGAACAACGAGGGTCCAGGAGCATTATCAGTCATTATCTGCAACATCTTTGTTATAGCCAACCAAATGAAACTATCATATTACGACTAGGGGATGTCTGATAAGTGATATCTGATGGGGATGCCATATTTTATTCTCCATATTCTTTCTTCTATATTTTTATAGTTGATTATCTTCCCGCTTTCCACTATTTGAAGAAGCATTGGGCTCCTAGGGATTCAAGGCTTTCGGGCCACATCAAATTTGCTTTTCTAGTTAACTTGTCATTTGTTTTAAAACAAAAGAGGTTCAAGAGGAAAATGAAAGGATGCAAGAGTGGTTGTTGAATGCAATAACGTCCTGATAAGATACAGCCATAAAAGTTAACGAAAAGAGAAGAATTCAAAAGAAACCAATTCTATTTACGTGGGATGATACCATCCTCCAATCAATTCTCTTTCTGAGGGACACTTCTCATTTCGACAAACAATATCTATAGTTTTACTTACCTTACTCTTTTGAACTCTCACACGAACTTTAAGCCCAACGTCTTCATCTCCTTTCCTAAATAATGAGCAGTGTCCACAGGATTCATATGTTGAAGTCCAAATATAACTTAGTATCCAATTGAGCTGGTTTAGTGCTTACGGACTTTATCTTCCCTATAGCGCGTATTTCAAGACGAACTGATGCAAAGAACTTCAAAGCAATTCCTCCACTGGTGACTTCAGGATTTCCATAATATACACCAATCTAAACACAAAGAAGCAAGACAATCGGTATCTGGATGAGAAGTCAAACTTTACAATGCAAAATACACTTAGATTTAGAAAATTCAAATCAAAGCCAATTCGGTGAAGGCATCCCAGGGATAGTATACATTATTAGTTTATTACCACCTACATGCAATTGTCCCTAGCATAGTCCACCAAAGAGCAGTCTATGCCTAAATTAATGAAAAAGTACCTTGTGTCTTATTTGATTCAGAAAAATAAGAGTACATCCAGCTTTGGAGGCATTTCCAGACATTTTACGCAGAGCCTGGCTCATAAGACGAGCTTGCAAACCCATCTGCTGCATTCCAATTTCCCCCTATGCACAAAAGAGACAAGGATGTGTCAGGCATTGTTACTCTTGTCTATGTCTATACTGAAAATGACTGGAAATATCCATGAATATTGAAGAATGCAACTAACTTCAATCTCAGCTCGTGGAGTAAGAGCTGAGACAGAATCAACACAGATGAGATCCACAGCACCAGATCTGCACATACGATCTGCGACTGAAGGAAAAAACAGTTTCATTAACCCACCTAAATCTTGCAAGAAATTTATGCATCTTTGCCTTTTCTTTTGATAAGCAAGAGTATTATGATATCATACTCATACTCCTTCCGTCCCTTATTGTTAGCCTTATTTCCATTTTGGGATATTCCAAAATATTTGTCTCTCTTTGAAAAGACGCATGCTTCTAGATTTCCAAAAGTATCCCTCGTAAATGATCAATGGAATTAAGGGGCAATGTTGGAAATCAAATCCAACCTCTAAGGAGACATGAAGTAATTCATGTCCCCTAAAAGTTGGAAATCCCAAAATGGACTAACAAAACGGGATAGAGGGGATATCACCTTAGTCACTAAATCATTACTCAAACAGAGTAAAGTGGACAAGAAAAAGAACTATTACTCTCCAGTGCCATCTCCCCATTATCAGGTTGGCAGACAATCAAATTTTCAACATCTACTCCCAATGCCTTAGAATATGAAGGGTCAAAAGCATGCTCTGCATCAACAAGCATGGCGTAGCCTCCAGCATTCTGCATAATCAACACAGAGAAGCTGCATCTTGGTCTCAAAGCAGATAAGGCCCCTCAAAAGATGTGCCTTGTTATTGACATGGATAAAAAATCATATCAATTAAACCTATTGAGGTACAGAACCTGCACTTCTGCAATAGCATGGAGCGCTAGGGTGGTCTTTCCACTACTTTCTGGCCCATAGATCTGAAAAGAAAAGCCACACACATTTTCAGATCTTTTGAGAAATTAAAAGCCTCACACTCGACAAGACAATATGCACAGCTGCAGCTCAGTAATAGGATTAGAGCATATAATGTTGACCAAATGACATTATGAGCATATATACATGTGTGTGTGTGTGTGTGTGTGTGTGCAATATAAGGGAAAATATCTATCAGAGTTTATTTATACTGCACAAAATTCAAGAGACTTTATAACTTCTTCAATTTATGTTACATATAGAGTTGTATTTTAATAAATCATTGTTGTCAACATTTTACACACACAAAATGTAAATACCAAGTCCCAAGTATCTATCTTAGATGCTAGATAGAAGTCTATCCACAAACAAATTGAAAGGGCTGCATTGTAGAGTTCCTAACATTATAAAACTAACGAAAGAAAATAACAGCATTTATTCATATGTTTCGATTCAGATCATTGTCTACAAAGTTATTTTTCTTCAAACTGATGTGATTTACGGGTAGGTCTCCCAAGTCTCTCAATTTTGTACAGTTCATAAGATATTTACTAAGAAAACATGTGGGGACGTATCTAACTATTAAGGGTGTCCAAGTTAGTCCGACATGGACATGGAAACTTCACAGAAGAGTCTGTGCTTCCTACATGTTCACTGTTAGCATGTCAGTGTTAAGTATATGTTGTGGATTAGTAACGAACCATCCAGAGCCGACTATTTCACCCTGGAACACATGAGCAATCATCAAAGGCAGTCTGTAGAATACATTTAAGGAATGCAATTCTTTAAAAAGAGGTATTATGCAGCCAAAAGGATAATACCTCTACAATTCTCCCTTTGGGAAGACCACCACCTAGGGCAAAGTCTAATGTCAAACAGCCACTGGGAAAAGTTTCTCTGCAATATACAAAATCTCATAAACCTACAAGGAAGACAAAAGTTGAAATTGCACGTCGTATGCTTGTAAGAGCCTAGATAATGTGACTGATTCCTAAGCGAAAGACCACCAGTCATGAAAAAAAGTCACATTATTTGCAACTTCTACTGTCTTGAGACTCATATTTTAATGGATGTTTCTAAGGAAGATAAAAAGGCAAAGCAAACAAGGAGATACTTTACACGCATGAACACAAGCACACAGTTGACATGAGAGAAAAGCACATACACCAGAGCTCCACCAGCACTGCCCAGTCTTGTAACACTTCCTTTTCCAAATGAGTTATTAATATCCTTCATTGCTGCTTCCAATGCTTTTTGCTGGAATGAAAAAGGTTTTGTTAGTTTTTGAGTCAAATGTTAGCAGTTGGTTACACATATCTTTATCCAAATGAGCATCCAACGGATGATTTGAGGTTCATGGAGCACCCAAGGGAATACCTATTTGTAGCAAGAACAAGGCACTCCCCAGTCTTGTAACACTTCCGTATGGTTCTATAGAACTTAAACCCTAAAACAATAACCAAACATTCCAAGATTTCAAACTTGTCGCTTAAATATGCTTCATGTTCCTCTTGGCCACTCTCGTGTTCTTCATTATCCAAATATGTTTCTTCTCTATTCCCCAAATTCTCTTGTTCTTCATTTCCTGAATCTTCAGGTTCCTCTTCCACTAAGTCATCAACCAAACCTGAACTCTCTTTTTGTGATCTACTCAAAAACTTATTGAGAGCACCCGCTTGAGATTGAATTAGGGCGTCTACTTTTTGCTTCTTTTTCCTTTTTCATGTCCAAACAAATCCTTTCTAGTTATTGTGAATTTGAGATTAAGCCTCTTTTGAGTTTGAAATTGGGACTAAATTTTTTATTTTTATTTTTGGTTATCATAAGATACCTATTACCTAGGTATACTAAAATGTGGAAGCCCTTAAAATTCATATTTGTTTTGACCTAAATCAGCCGCAACACTTGCAACACTTTCTTTAGCTCAGGCCGGCTCCGTAAACCGGTGAACCAACAAAAAGAGAAAGTGGTGTCAAAATAGTAATGCATCAAGCAAAAGACACTTACTTTTGCCACCCAAACACTAACCATGAACCCAAACGAACAGAAAAGACACTTCTACAAGGTGTTTCATTGGAATCAGATAAAAAACAAGGAAATACTAGCAAATTGAAATGCAAATGTTATTAATTCGAACTATATCTATATTATTGACATACCCGGTCAATGAAACGGGGGTCGAAATCACCAGAAAGCACGCCATTGACTTTTCCGTCGAGCTCAGACCGAACCCTAATTCGTTTTAGCAAATTTGATTTCGAACGGGTACTAGCAGAGGCTCGAAAATGCAGTAGCGAGGATGAGGGCGCGAAAAGAGGTGGGAAAAATTTGGACGCAGCGAGTTTTGGTTTCACGGGGGACAACCCCATATCCATACTGTACTTATCGAAATTCCTAACTGAGAGAGAGAGAGAGAGAGAGAGAGAGAGAGAGAGAGAGAAGTGCAACGGTAGCGGAAGTGGCGAAGCGGAGAAGGTGCAGCAACTACAGCCACCCCCAGCAAGCGTATGTAGCACGACGCTTCGGATGAGAAGTCTGCATTTAAACCTCATTTTATCACATATGAGCCCCACCTCATTTTATAAATGAGCTGGGAATTCAATCAAATTTTATCAAAGGACAAACTCACCCTTAATAATTTCCTGAATTGATTGGGGATTCTCTAATGCGGAGCCGCACAATAATGTTGTAGTGCGGCTTCCGAGTCATTGATCGCATAATTAATGGTCCTAATTTCATTTGGGCACTTGCATAATCCAAGTCGTTCATTGCTGAGATGAATCTGAACTGTTGATTACAAAAATCAATGGTTTAAATGCCACACTACAGGGTCGCACTTTAGGATCTCTGAATCCCAAAATTTTCGTATCAGGCTCAATTCCCAATCTATGCCAAATTTTATACAGTACTAACAAAATTAAATCAAGTCCACACTTCACGATGATAAACTAAAAAAATGCTTAATAATGATAAGACCTAAAAATTGGCTACACATGACATACCTACACACGGCCTGCACGTGAGGGGTGTGGGTGTTAAGAGTAGTTGTCTCATATTGCCTAGGCATGGAATGGAAGATCATTTAATAATATTTGAGACTTCTCCACTCGTTACCAATTAGATTTGAGTTAGATATGAAGTTTCAACAATCCCCGTCCCAGGGCACTAGTTTAGATTTGATTATTGTTAAAAACTCGTTTGGGATCGATTTTCTACACAATTGAGTTAAGGTTTTTTCCTTTGAACGGAGCAATTGAGTAAGTTTGAACATCTTTTTCGAGTTTGTTAAGCTTTAAGCCAAGCTCGAACAAATTATTGTTCGGCTCATTCAACTTGTGATGTTTAAAATGGAAGTTACTCGAGTTTGGTTCGTGACTATCTCATTTAAATCTCTTTTAAGATCGGTTCATTTCATAAATAAGTCAAACTCAGATATATTTTAAAGCTTGTTAAATTTTCAAGGAAAATGCTAAAAAAAGCCTAGTTGGCTTATGTCAATATTTAAAAAGTGTGTTGAAATTTATAAAAAAAAAATAAAAATAAGTGTAAATGTATTAAAAATTATAAAAATATACACTGAAATGCGTGATTTTTTTAGTCTTGTTTTTGTACTCATTCTAAGCAAGACCCAATTTGCAAACTAAAACCAGGGCTTGTTTGCCAGAAAAAGGCAAGCTCTTGACAACGTGGGTCTGATATTGGGCTTGAAGTAGTTGACTCTCATTGGGCTAATAATCAAATTGGGTCTGATCGTGGTTAACTCTGGTCTTGGGCTTGAAGCACTTGATAACAGTGGCCCTGGTTGACGGCCCGACGGAGTAGGAAGGCAAATTGGAGATCAAAAGAAAGTTGAAGAATTTGATAAACGAGCTCGAGTGAGCTCGTGTTTGCTCGTTAAAAGTTTTTCTGAACTTGACTTGTAATATAAAAAAAAGTAAACTGAATTTTTTTCTGAAATTCGTTACTACTATGTTTTTAAATCAAACTTAAACAAGGTATTATTTGACTCAATATGTTCGTGTATCATATCTAATGTAATGTAGATGGAAAAGCTTCTGCACACTTTTTGGATTCCAAAGAAATTGAGGCACTAGTTCGTGTCCAACACCTCATAATACAAGCCTCAATTTTATGATCCTTCTCTAAGGGTTTGTTTGTAACATATGGAAGAGAAAAGGAAAAGAAGAGAAAATAAAATGAGAAGAAAGTGGGAGGAAAATTTCACTATTCACAATACTTAGATTTTTTATTTTCTCTCTTGTTTCTCTCCAAATCAAACAAGAGGAAAAAAATTCAACTTTCTTTTCTTTTCCCTCACTTTCCTCAAGTTCCAAACACACCCGAAAAATCTTGACCCGCTAATGTGTGTTTTAGCTTCAGGAAATATTTATATCCCAACATTTTATTTTTCTCTCACCTTATAATTGAAATTAAGAGGAAATTCAAAACAGCCCACGCAAGCAGTGGAGTATGTAGTGTGATTCCATGACATTATGTTTTTTCTAGGCACAAATCACGCACTTATTTTTCCAGAGACATGCTTTATTAGAAACAAACGACGACAGTGTGTCTGAAGTGATCCCTAATGTCTAATTTGGATTCATTGGTCGAAAAATAATAATAATACTGCAGACTCGGTAAAAAATATACACTAAATACTTGGAGATAACTGACGTTTTTCTGACTTTTTCCGCGAATTACTTTTTAACAAAATAATATACTTATATATTAGTACTAGCTATTTGGTTCAAAATTGGGTGGGATAAAATTACCAATTTGGTAGCATCAGAGTTGGGTGATATGTTGCTTTCGGGAATCGATCCTCTACACATGGGATTATATAATTGGGAAACTGAGATTCTAAGAAGACTTTTTGGCTCAAAGACTAACCTAATTATTTGATAAATGATCAAGATTATTATAATCATAAGGTCCCTATTGTTTGGTTAGCAAAGCTTTCAGTCGCTACCACTCGTGTGAGAAAAGGCAAAACAACAAGACTTTCTTTGGCCACATATGAGAGAATTGATTCCATCATATACATCTTCTTCTTCTTTTTTTGGTTAATTATATATGCAAAAACTTAAGCAATTCAAGGGACGTATTATTGTCACCAATCGTGTTTTAAATCACGGAGAAAATCACCTGCCTACTCTGTGTCGTTTTCTACTTGTCAGCTCTAAATGGAAATGCTATTGGAAAAAAATGTTAATGACAAATACGCAAATAGTAGTACGAGTTTTCTTGTAGCTTAAGTGAAGCAACAATGTTGTTTCAAGTTATCAGGCCAACAACAGTTTTCAAGAAATCTTTCCTGACGATATTTCCACCCTTGCTTACCAATGGTAACAAGCTAGGTGCGATGCACGGATAAGCGATAATCTTCTATAAAATACTCCTATGATCATAAACCATGTAAAAACTTAATTACAGTATTAGGTTTTTTTTTCACTCCAACTCTTCCATGTCAGATCAATCACTTCCATGTCAAATCAATCACTAGAAAATTGAGCAAAGTATATTTCTCTCTCTTTTTCTGAATATCTTAAATTTCTACGTGTGGCACCCGATCGTGTCTCATTTTCTCTCGACTTCTTTTCATTAGGGAAAAAAAGGTCAACAAAGAATATAAGGAGTATAAGTACAAAATCAATCTAGAAATATAAGAAAGGAAAAAACTACAGTGAGGTTTAAGAGTCCACTAAGTGAATTTTTTTTTTTTCTTTTTCCTACTTGAAAGTTGATACTGAAGTTTCACTTTTTGAATCAAAAAAAAAAAAAAGGTTTCACTTTGAATCACATAAAGTAAGTTCATACTACAATTTTATCGACGAAAAATTATGAAATCACTCCACGTGTATATTGCGTGGACACACAATTTGTGCAATTAAAAAATAAAATTCTGTAACATTCCCTTGTGGAAAAAGTAAAGAAAGCCAATCACTGCCTCAATCGAAATTAAATCAGCGGATCTTTTTGGTGATCTCACGTGGATTTAGTGTTTTATTTCTTTATATGTAGTATATATATAATTACAACAGGAGATGCTTCTTAGTTGAACAAATGAAAGTGATAGTCAGAACTTGTCAAAAAATGGCAGACTTATCATCCCCGGTTGCAAATAGTGGCTAGCTCATGCGGTAGAGCTCTTAAATGCCACATACTGTATCTCAGGATCGAGTCTCATTCCCTCCTCCCTCCATGTAATAGATTAGGAATGACGAATGACAAAAAAAAAACCATCCACGGTTGCGTTTTAATTTATTTGGAGAGATTATTCAGTTCCAGTGCCCAAGCTCCTTATCAACCGTACACCAATGTGGTCCCGATGGAAAAAGGGTCTGGGGCACTACGTCGCCAACAGATGAAAGGCCCGTACTGAATAAATTTTCTTCTAGCTGTTTGGCATTACGCTATCATTACGCAATTCCTCTCTTTCCCATTTTATTTTGCGGAAGTGGCGTTTGGATCATCTTTCCCTTTCCCATTTCAAGCAAGAGAAAGTTGATCCAAACGTCACTTGACTCCATTATTTACCAAGTAAAAAGATTTTGGCTCAGTTTGGATCTTCGGGAAAGAGATTGGAAAGGAAGAGAGAGTTTTAAAATTTTCCCTTCCTTTGTTTGGTTCATAAGAAAGAGAAAGAGAAATGTTCAAATACCATAATTAAAAAAAAAATACATTACAGCTAATCTGTTTTTTCTTCAATGGGCCGTTACGGCGTAATCTTACGTGTTTATTTGCTAAGTTATCTGTTCAAATAAGAAAACAAGAAACGCGCTATTCATTTAAAACTTATATACGAACAAGAAAAATGATTTTCGCAAACTTATCTTGAAAACAAAAAAATATATATAGAAAATATTTTCGCGTACAATTTTCGGGTTCTTAAAACAAAAAGTAGAAAATAAGAAACAAAAACTTTACAAAACACCTCTAGTGTGTTTCGAGATTATGTTATACTGGCCCACTGCCATTTGAATAATCCACTGTCCCTGTTACGACCCGTTCGTATGTCAATCTCTTCTTTAATTGCAATTTAGTGTGCAACTTGCATAAAATTAAACAATGGCACCTTAATTATTGCAACTTCATAAAAAAATTAGGCTATGAAGTGTGAACACCCAGCTGGTTAGCATAAGTTTTCCTATGTCCTCTAATATGATAAGACTTTGAAGCTTTAAAAGTCCACTAAACCCAAAGCCTCTCTACAATTTCATTGGAAAGAAAAAATCTTCCAAAATGGAAAACAGATACATGATTCAGGTGATTGGAAAATGTCAAATGTCAAAGGTCAAATGTTGAATTTTATCCCCTAGCTCTTCCAGGGCCATTATCTTTACGGGGAATTTGATTGACGTAGAACATATACAATTTATAAGATGAATAATCCATTGGATTAATAATGTGGTTGCTCAATACTATCATATCCAAGAACACGTATAGAGGGGCACGGGTATCCATCACACCCGAGTGTCGAGAGAACAAGATATTGTAATTTTTTCTCAAAGTATGTTAAAGATATACATGCTCGTCATTTAAAATTCTCTTGAAAGTTTTATTAATACCGACCATGTGAAATCATTCACTTCCTCAGTTAAAATTACGCGTTTGTCTCTGACTACCTTCCGTAAACAATTATGGCCTGTTTTGGCTCAATAATCCGTTAGATTTATCTTTTGTCTTTATTTAAAAGCTGATGACGTGCTTTCATTTACTGTATTGAATGCAACAGCTAACGGAGAAACTAATAATAATACGAACTATAGAATATTATATTTCCTAGGTCATATACATTTTATGAAAGCAAGTAAATTAAGAATATCTGTAACGAATCAAATCAAGAAAATCACACATGTTCTAATAAGCTTTCCAAACGTTGGGAAAATATTTACATTATAACATTCACTCTGAGAAAAGCCACACATGTAACTTAAAAACTTAAAATTTTCTACAACTTCATGGTGAAAAAAAATATACCCACTCCAAAAACCTCAAAAATCAATAATTGTTCCACATATTGGGCATACCCACATCAGACAAGAAGCTCTCTGAACTTCCTTCCCCTAAGCTTGGTGACCCTTTCATATTAGGGTTGCTATCAATTTGGGTGAGGTGATTTAGAACAGCTGTTATGACTTTTTTGTCACAAGAAAAGGGGTCCAAATATGAGCCAAGATGGTCTGGTGGTATGGCTCCAAAGGTGGTGGGTGTGGTGATTTTGGTGGAGATGTTTGGATCCATGTGGGTGATATGAGATAAAGAAGAAGTTTGGTGGTGGTTCAAGATTTGGTGGTGGTTTGGAGCAGTGAAAATGGAGAAGCAGGGCACTTGCTCATACTCATTTGATGGAAGATTGGTATGAGTTTGGTCAAAAGTGATGTAGGAATCCATTAGTGGAGGGAGAGATGAACAGCTTGTGTCATCATAGCTGCTGCTGCTTCCCATGCCTTGTTTGGCTGGAACTATTTCTCTGTTCTTGTAAAACACTCTACATAATACCCAATCTTCCTGTTCATCCACAAACTAACCAAAAATCAGCAGAAATGATCTGATCAAATCAAAGCTAGAAAAAAAGACAAAAAAAGATGGTCAGAAAAATTGTTATCTCAAATTAAAGCAGGTTGGATTTTATTTGGATGAATATGCAAATTTCCATCTCCACGCACACATACAGACATACTGTCATATACCATATCAAATTCAAGTGATGTGTGACACAATGTGATTGAGAGCTTATGTTTGTCAGCAACCTGGTTTCCAAAGAAATCTATTTTTGCTATTTATTATTGAATATGAGGTTGTCTTTTAACATCTTTTCTCAGGAAAACTCTGCACGTAGCAAGTGGAGTGGTAGGCACTGTGTATTCCCATGCATTTTGACAGTAGTTCAAACCTAACTAACTTCAACTAACAATACTGACATTCCGAGAAGAAGAAGAAAAACGCGGCATATGTAAAAATTGTTCAAGGACAAGGGAGTAGGTTTAATTGGTTTTTCACAAGAAGTTATGTGTGAATCAGATTGTAAAGCTCAGTAGTAGTTTTTTATTCAGTATTTGTCATTTTAGACTTTTAACATATAGAAATGAACTAACAAAGTCCTTAAGCAATATAGTAATAAATCGCTTTCTCATAGTCATAGGTCATCATCTCCCATTAATGATTTTTAATTAATCACGACAAATGTAGATAAAATAGATTACAGAAGATAAGGAATTTCAATTAGTTGCAATGGGTTTTTTTTTTTTTTTTTTTCCTGCCAATCAAATTAGACCCATATATAGTATAGGTAAATTCAGGACCACAAAGGAAAGGGACAAAGCAAATAATTCACTAACATTTCAAGCAGTTGTGAAATTAGACTGGTAGAAAGAGACAATTCTATCAACTCAGGACGTTTTCTAATGAAAACTGCGTGCACCTCTGATGAGAGATTCATTAGGGTCTGTTCGGGACATCCGATAAAATTGGAACGATACGGAGAGATTCATTAGGCAATTTGCAATAGAATCCATACTAAAAGAGATGCTAGAAAACGTAAAGAGGAGAGAAAAGAGTGGGGAGAATAAAACCTTGACAGAAAAAGTTTTAGGAGGGCCAAGGGGACCTTCAACCCGGAATTCGTGCATGACCCATTCGGATTTCCTTCCTTTGGGTGCCCTCCCTTGGTAGAACACAAGGGTTTTTCTCATCCCAACTAGGGTACCCCTGCGTAGGACCGGTCTGTCCTTCCCAGTGGCCTTCCAGTAACCAGATACTGTGGCCCTGTTTGTTCGCAATCCAGTTGCATATTTCCGGTCACGCTGGCTGTAAAAGTACCATTCTTTCCCTCCCACACATGCTGTTTCTATGAAAAAAAGAATGAGAAAAAAGAAAATAAATGTATTAAATCCGATGTCCGAATCTAATATCCAAGAACATGAAGGTGGCATCATATAACAAGGGCATATGTGAAGTGCTTAACATAGTTCTTCTTTCGAATGAAGCAGATAATATTGCATTTGGTCTTATGCTGTCAATATTGTTCTTCTTTTGGAAATTCACAGAAGATAAACATGAAAATCAGAAAATACTAAAGAGAAAATGAAAAGAATCGGGTGATGTCAATGTCAAGTGGCCGCAGATGAAATGATATGATTGCAATTGACTTGGCAAAAAACAAACTGGGATGCAGATGTTGCAAGGGTCAGAAGGACTTGTCGATAACTAACAGTGGCCCAGAACTTTGTGGATCAGTGGTGATGAAGCAATTAATTTGGCCATGACCACTTACCAAATTCCCAATTATGCAAGAGAAAAGAGTCAATTTTTGTGCTATAATGCAGAATTATTGGAAGGATTAGCTGTAATTGGCTAGGTGACAAATTGATAGGTTTATATCACTGTTATGTGACTCATGATGTTGAAAATGGCAGCTAATTTTTCCCACCACAGTGTTAGTTTGAAAACAAGATTGAAAAATGAATTACACAAACGAAAAAAAAGGGGGAAAAATATGGGAGATTGATGAAATTGACTAGCCTTAAGCCATGTGATTATGTCAAATTAGAACAACAAAGTCTAGTTAATTATAAATGAATTTAAGTGTGCAGTTAATAAAAAAAAAACTAAAGTGTACACGCGTACAGCTGACATTAATTTGAAGGCTTGAGAGTATATGACTTTGAGTGGGTACTGTAGTGTATTCACAATTGCTTTCACCATCTTTTTGGAGGACAAGGCCAAGAGTGTCAATTCTTAGAAAAGTTATGAATGAGAAATTCGGACCCATGAATGAGAAATATCCATTAAAAACAATCAAAACTTAATTCAACAGATTGAGATCAACTACAATTTTGAAAACAATTTAAAGTTATCCAACGTAGTCAACTGCTTAAACGAAAGAACGAAATTAACAGATTTCCAAACAACGAAAAATATCACCATCATATTTTATAATGGACACAGACTAATGTAGAAAATGGACCCAAACAACATGCTTATTGCGAATCCCAAGACGCAACTTATTTTCCTTGGCGGAACGGGGCAACATCTATGGTATAATCAAGGCTACTACTAACTCCTCAGACATGATGATGGCATGGCATATCAACATATGCATATGCATACATATATACATATATAGTATGAATTGAAGTTAAAGAGGGTGTTGGAATTGAGGAGCAAAACGAACTCACCAGGAATATCCCAAGGTTCACACTTGTTGAGGTCAACTTCAATCAAGAGCGGGCACTCACAGCATGTCATCTTCTTCATCAAGTAATCACATATCAGCTCTTCATCTCTTGGATGAAACCTAAACCCTGGAGGCAACTTCGCCTCCACCATGCTCAGATTGCTCATATCTCTAGAAAGAGAAGACAGAAAGAGAGAGAGGGAGAGAGAGAGAGAAGGTCGTTGCAAATATGGAGAAGGTGAGAATGAGAGATCTCCTACCAAGAAACTTGAATTGTTCGTGTTATATATACATGTACAATATTTATAGACAAACGAAAGTGGGCAACTCTATTTTGCAAAATATATATTTAAAACAAAACACAATTCCAAAAACTTATAAATAAATAAAATAAAAAAAGAGAGAAAGGGGTTAATTAAGTCAACCGGTAATTTCGTGTAAGAGATAGGGGTAGTTGGTACTATGAAGTTTGAACTAGGTGAGAGCGAGGGGGAAAATTTATTACTTGTTGTTGGAGTACCGCTTTTTCATCACATTTGTGTGGGCACCGCATGACGATTGTACAGGAAACTGAATAATTGCTCAAGAGAGAGAGGATGATTTCCCCGTGTCAATATGACATGGGTTCAACAATAACGGCCAACAAGATGACGTGTACAGGGATTAAAACTTGAACTAGGTGAGAGCAAGGGGTAAAATTATTACTTTTTTTTTTTTGGGGTAAGTTGGGTAAAATTATTACTTGCTCTTGGAGCACCGTTTCTCCATCACAAATTTGTGTTAGCTTCACTACTGAGTTCGTGATTTTTACACAGTTGTATAATGGATAAGGCCCATGGAACACCACGGGGCAATTGTACAGGAAAACCGAATAATCGCTCGAGATAAAGAGAGAGGATGATTTACGCGTGTCGAGATGACATAGGCTCACCAATAACGGCCAACCAGATGACGTGTACAGGGATTGAGACAGTCACTGGTCGTTGCTTTTCTTTTCCATCTGTTTTGGAATGGAATTGAATTCCTCAGATGGGCTGGCACTAATTAACTTCTCTTCTCTGGCCAATCACAAAATAGAGAGCATTTTCAAAACTGTTCTCATTAGACCCCACTGCTCACTGTATCATGACGCAACTCTCTCTTCCTCTTGAAGGTGTCTTTTTTGGACTTGGCCGTTTTGGATGTACGCAGAATCCACTATAACGAGAAAAAAAATTTGGTACCTACCGGATACCACGTGGCCGAGCCTACGTGGTACCCAAACATTACATCCGAGCCGTCCAAAAATGTATTGGACGGCCAAGATTACAACATTATTTCTCTCTCCAAATCCGAACCACCCAAGGTCAAAATAGACGACCGAGATCCGCCGACTGGGTATCACGTGGTACCCAGTAGGTACTGAAAAACTTCTCAACTATAACAGCAGAAGGCTTCGGAACAAGGAAAATGATAACACCCACCTATTATAAATAGAAAATGCTTTTATATATTCACAAAAAAATGTATTAGTATTATCTATAAAAGTATATTGGCCTCCGTGAAAAATGTGTATTAATATTCGTACTAGTTTGTCATTATATGAATATTATCCTCCACCTACCCCACAATTTAGGAGATCCTTTTATTCCTTATCCACCATTCCATATGTTAACGCAGAAATTCTGTAAACACAATCATGTCGCAACCCAGTCCAAAATATGGACAGTGATTTGAAAACCATCCACGACCCGGCTTCCCTCAGAGGACTAGACTGAATGATCCAGTCCGATGGGCTCATCGTGAGTTCCATTTTAATGATCCGACAACAGTTCATGTTACATATACCAATTGGCAAATCATTCACGACTTTATCTCGACACCCGTAGTTAACTGATCAAATCACACTTGTTTTGAGGGGGGGAAAAAAAAAAGTGTTAAAACTATTCAATGTAATTTGTTCAGACTAATCTGCATTTGATCAGCTTGATATTTTTACGGAAAGATCCTGAATAAAGACCCACAAATTGAGTGGTTCAAATCATTGAAATGGGCCCCATGCGCCGAACTGTTTGGTCGAGCCATCTCCAAGAACTAGAGAGAAGCCGTATTCAATCATCAAATATAGTAGTCTGTTAGAGAAGGCATCAGCCATCGCGTGTCAGTATAGGCTCCATGTTGTGTAGAGATCAAGTGACCCTGTTGGGAGATTTGGACCCGGTGGATATATATGTACCATGCTATGGGCTCAAATCCATTCTTGGATTCTCAAATCGGGCTGGGCTTCTTCTCTTTCCTTCTTGAAAATTATCAAGAGCAGTCATCCATCAAACATACCGTCCCCAGATCCATTGGAGGGAATTACGCCCGAAGTATAAAGAAACTAGAAGCATTAATTAATACATAGACACAAGAAACAACTATGATACAACATAATTGATATGAAGATATGGCATCAGCCTAAAGAGTTAATCCGGTTAGTTGGTGAATTTGCTCTCCATACAATTGATCATTGTTCGATGCTTTTGACTGGATCGGGGAGGAGGAGATTAGTAGAGGTACGCGTAAATTGGCCTGATGCCTTTGATAATAGAACCAAAAGTCGAAGGAGACGACTAGGAGAGTAGACCAAAAGAAGAATACTAAATCCTTCATTTCTCTCTTCAAGCTACTCTCATGGCTTATTTTCCAATACTTTCCTATGCAAATCTATATAAAACGTCAAAACTTGTCACTGTTGAAGTTCAGATGCCAAAGGCACTAGAAACAAACGAAAAGTGGTCTTCAAATTAAAATTCTCCTTTGTCCAATTAACTTCGTTGCTGTGTAAACTATACAAGGTTAACGTGAGTTGCAGACAAACAAACTTTGGAGAAGAGAGAGAAATCAGATAGGGATGTGGAAAATAAACTACAGTTGGAGTCACTACTAGAAGAAACAAAGAGCAGTCTATATCTAATAACTCTGGGACTTGGGGTTCCTGCACTACCCTTTGTAGTGCCCCCGATCCGACTGTCCATTGGATTAAATCCTAGCTCCTAAAAATCTAAACCATTCATTGCGAGCTCCTAGAAATCTAAATCATCCATTACTTGAATTAAATTCGAGCCGTGCATTATCTAAATGAGAGTGCCCTGGGCACTACAGGTACCCGTATCCAATAACTGTGGGCCAGCAGTATCCGATACTGACATGCAGTATTTGATTTTTTCCTACAGAATCCTCTAGAATTTAGAGAGCACACCTCCGGGAATATTCTCTAAAGATGGTCAAAGCAATAAAAATCTCGAAATTTTTACTCTAAAAGGATATTATAGTTAAGCGATGCTCTTCCCATTCCAGGGAAAAAAGAGGAAATCATATTCAATGAGAAAAGGTTAGGCTGCCAAAACTACAAACCAGAAGCAAGTTTGGGCAAGCAATGTTTTCATATTCCACGAGTTGTGGAAACTTTCAGGATAAAGCTGGGCAACGAGTCAACAAGTCATAATTTGGGTTTTCTTGTTAAAGCTGCCTAAGTGATTTGTAACTATTGAGGACCACCTCTTTTTTGAGATTTCTAATGCACGGTTTGATTACCAAAAAAAAAACCAAGTCAATATTTCCAAATTTTGCAAAGTTTGAGCACTTCTAAATTTGTGGTGATCATCTATCAATACTAGTCATTAGTCAACTAAAAATTCAAAGTTTTAGAAATCTGGAGATAATAAACGAGCGAGCGAGAGAGAGAGAGTACCAACTACCCACCAGCATATAGCCTATTTCGTCCAATAAAGAGTCATCGTGGTTGCGATTCGCCTAACACCTGTTTCAGAATATCCCCATTAGAAAATTTATGCAGATTTTGTAACTTGGAAGAGATAGAAAATGATCAAAGATACTTGTGACAGAAGAGAGAGATTCAAAATACCATAACTAGAAGAAAAAAAAACAGAGATTCAAATTGAATAACATGACTTATTCCTCCTACCCACTCAAACTGCAAGAACTTGTCGTCCACCCATCAAAAAAAAAAAAAGCTGATGATAATGAAAGATCAGTTCTAGTAATGATTGGTTCTAGACTAACCAACAGAGAGATTTCAAGAGGAGCACAATTAGTCAAAATAAAATGCCACCTGTTAATTTTGATAAGAATAAGGCCGCTATCATCCAACACAACAATGAAAACGAAAGCTCTGGGTAGCAACTACTAAAGTATAATTTCTACCATGAGTGAAAAATCTTTTGACTACCTCCTAAACAAACACCTCATCTCAGTTGCTGGAAACAGAAAGGACTTTGTTTTTGCACCAAGTACTTTGAATAATCTTGAAGCATTTCGCTTTTCAGTGATGGCTATGTTGCACAATTTCATGCCTGAAACCAACCAAAATCATTCCTGGAAATACCATTTCCTGCGCACTAAAAATAGCAACACTTTGCAGCTGTGCAAAATGACAAATGTTATTCAACGCTGTACACGTGCACCATCTCAAGCTGGGCCATTTGTCACAAATCTCAAGCCGGGCCATTTGTTTACCGACAATACCAGCTATCAGTTTCAATGATATCAAGTCGTGTGAACTTCCAGCGACGGCAATCACAGGGTCTCCCCGTCTGACCAACTCTTAACTGTTCTAAGATCACTACAACCATAGAATTCTTTAAGATATCTACTCCATTCCAAACTATTGAAGTAGTCGTTACCATGTGAAATTCTAATCCTCGTGATATTTCTAATGGTTCATTAAACCAATTGGAAGAAGTACAAAGATGATAATATTCATTGTTTAAAGTCCATGGAAGTAAAGAAAATTTGGGAATGGGCCAAGATGATAGGTAACAGTCTCTCTATACAAACAAGACAGTCTTTCTCATTCCTGTGTGCTAAAAAAGACGTTAGGCACAGTCATTCACACAAGGGAGCCCATGGTAGGTAGAGCTTTAAATAGCCTTTGAGGTTTCGTGTGAACTGGACACACACATGCACATATCCAATAAATGCAAAAGATCCTATATATGCTAATTATGACGCCCAAAATGGAAATACCTACATAAACATAAAAGCAAGACGAAGGTAAGTGTACCCAGACTCCCAGAGTCAAGAATCTCCAGACTATAATCAATTGTCAGTATGCAAAACCATAGAAAGAAGAGGGGTCGTAAATGGATGCAAGCCGGACTACCTCATAATCTCACTGACCATAATTTCTTAAAAATTGCATATCATAAGCATTGAACCATCATAAGAAAGATACCACAGAGAAATAAAACATTACAAGTCACATTTTATTGTTCTTCAAAGAAACGAACAGAAGGTAGTTCCTAAGATTGCCCCGAAAATTTTCTCCTAACAAAATAAGAAAAGTAGTAAAAATAAATAAATAAAGTCATCAAAAAAAGAAGCAACACCGCCAGTTTATACTTTTGGTTCCCATTGTACCTTCATCAAGCCAATCCATAATCCACCATTAAAAAATAATATGGCCCTACTACCCACATATATATTTTCAGTCATATTAACACAATAGCCCATCATTGCTAGTGAATGAAAATTTACAAGGGAATTGCTTAAACTATAGCTTGGCCTACACGAGTTAACACGAATTAAAAGATAAAAACAAAGGTTTCAAAAAACAAACTAACACTACAGTATCTTTAAGGCAAATACATTACTGCACCATCCAAATAATATGCTCCAGTGGACTAAAAATCTCAACAATCGCTCAAATACATAAATGGATACAAAACAGCGCTAGCAATTCTTCAAGCCAAGAATGTTGCGGACATTAAAATTATGTGTCAGCAATATTTTAGTAAATGGAAGAAGGTATCGTCAACATGCAAGTTGCCCAAGCTTGGACGTGGCGGTGGATAATTCGAAGTTATCAAATTGCAAGTGTGACTTGATCACAGATTGTTTATTACTTTTTTCAGATCCACAATCAAACCTAGGGGTATGGAGAAGGTCCAAAACCATAACATATACCAGTACATAAAGAAATCCCTATATAACTCTATGGCAATAGGAAATATCAGTACTACATAAGATTGGTTGAGACACGCCTGAAATATATCATAGAAGACTTACTGGTGCCCATCTGAGCCAGATCTGAATCATTTAAAAAGTTTGGCACTAAGACTTTGCGTGATGCGATGCAATACCTCACACTAACGGACTTCAGTGGTATGCCTTCTCAGACACTAACAAAATAGACAACAAAACAAGAACTCAAATAAAGTAAATCTTGCTTGAGAGGTTTAAGTTAGACCCTCATGATATGCTTTCCTAAAGAGGTAGCTTCGAACCAAAGCATTTTACAATTCAGTAAACTGGCCAAAATTTCTTTTCTTATTCTTCAAAACAAAATACTAATGAAGATCAGATTTGGTTCAAGCACCATATGAATGCGCCAATGGCTCCAGCTACCAATCATAGCAATCATCAAACATTTCAATATGTATGTTAATAGCAACAATAAGAGCTGCAAAGTTACAGTGCAATGACGATGAAATGCAGCTTTTATACCTTAGTTTAGAAAGTCAAATTGCACAGTCTCAGAAAGCTGAACAAAACCAGCGCCACATCCAGTTTCAAAAATTTTTAATAGATCATGTGGTAACGTAAAAGCCCCCATTCAAGTTATAAATTAAACAACACTTGAATAATATCTAAACAAGGCAAAGATTGTATCAATACTTCTTTCCAATCAAAGCTACATTCCTCGGTGATAATGCAGGATCAAAAATCGGTAAAATGAAAGCTTCCAGAAATTTGTCTTGTTCCTGGAGAAACAATAATCTGTCGAGCAGAACAATTGTTTCGATAACAGGCCCCAATGCAGCCCGAAGAGACCAATACGGCCCAATAAGTTCCTGCATCCAATTGTTACTCTTATCAGCACTGCTAATAAAATAATAGCACAAGTCAAACCAAATCGTTGGATTGTCATCCCCATGTAAAAGCAACACCAAACATAGTATAACATAATGAAGGAGACTGATCATTACAAGTAAATCTGGACTTCCACACATGCCAACAAACATAAAGGAACCCCATGCAAACCAGCAAACAGCCTGAAAATAGCAGTCCAGGCTTACATGTCACCTCTTTCTTCATCACTTCAATTGCCAACTTCTTCAAACCAAAGTTATCAATCTCGTACTGGAGACCATACCGATTTCTTTATCGATACGGTACGTAGCGGTACCGGTGGATCGTGTAACGTTTCAGATTTAACGTTCAATTATCATACGCTCATTAAATTTTACAGAATTGCACTTCAAATTGTTGAAAATGGAAGGAAAACTTAATCGGGGTAAATATATGTGACAAAGTTGATATAGGAATTGTCCAATTATTTTCCCTCCACCTGTTTTACTACTACACTTGCTATTACAGAAATATACTACTATCCTAGTTTTGTTTTACTTTGAAAGCTAGATGTACTGCTACATACCCACCCCACACCACGTGTACGGTGCATCTTTCATCTGACTCTCTCTTCCTCAGCCACACCCAAACTGGACTATACATATAGACATATATATACACACACATGCATAAGAGTCCAATCTAATCTCCGACAGTTTTGAAGAAAAATTTCTGAAATTACAGATCTATAATCTACTCCCTCCGTCCCAAATTGATAGTCCACTACTAAACTACGTGCAATATTCAAAATAGAAAATAATGCACTTAAAAAAAAACTTTTTTTATCAAAATGCATCTTGTTTGATAGATCTCATTGAGAACTTTAATACGGTGCAAAAAAATATATCAAAATTATTTTGGTAAATACATTATTTTTTAGTTTGAAAATTGCACGTAGTTTCGTAGTTGACTATCAAATGGGGACGGAGGGAGTATATACCAGAGAACATGTTCCGAATTCGAGTTTTTGATGTAAGCCCGCAGCAAAAATCTGCAATTTAGCACAGAGATATGTACCGGACAGGACACCGGGAAATGACCGGAATAGCAGGGAAAGCCCAAGACTTTTCCCGTAACGGTATCACCTGCATGCTGTCCCGTTTTGCCTCCGGTACGGAATGAGATTTATAACATTGCTTCAAACTTGCTTCAAACTTCAACTGTGCAAGGCCAACTCCATGTTCATTCTTAGTGTATAATTCTATACTCAACAATATTTGTTACCTAATCACCTACTTTGGCAAAAACTAACACCCTCTTGCATCAGCCAATAGGCCCAGTACATTTCTACAAAGGGAGCCCACGTAGCTTTTACCCACTCAACTATCTCAAAGATGCCAAAATTCAGCAAATTGGATGACACGAAGTCAATAACTCAATCCTTGGACTTATTGTCCCTACAGCTGTCATAATCACATTTTCGTTGTAATTAACTGTAAAAAGTATGGGGTGGCAATAACCATTTTCTTAGATCAATCGAAATCACAGATATCATAAATTTACCAATGGTGGACTCATTTCTTTAACCATGGAGTATTGGTATCTATTCTAGAAAGAAAAGGTAAAAATCTCATTATATAAAAGGTACAGCTTTTTTCTATTTCCCATGCAAGGTGAAGTAACTACATCTATCTAACACAAGGAAAACGAAATGGCAAATGACATGATAATAACTTACAGAAAAAGGTTCAGTTTCCTTCCACATTCCAGCAAAATCAATTTCATTTGAACAGGAAAGACCAAGGCGATGCAGTCCAGACCGACTGAATTTCTCAAAAAGTGTGATTTTGTCAATAGGTTTAACCTCTCCACATTCGGCACTCTGATTAGAAGACGAAACGTGAGATGAGCCATCATTGCCCCATGCTGCACCCACCACATCAGCAGTGTCAAAATCTTTAAGAGTATCATTGCAAGTATCGATGCCATAAGCCCCTGTAAAATGAACCAGGAATAATCAGCCCAGCAAGTGGTACATTACATCTATGAGGTAAGCAGCTAATTGATCCAATCAAAACCAAAGCAGGTAAACACCAAAACTAAGCCTAATCCCCTTGCGCACTCCGTATTCTACCCAGCAGTCTGTTTGCCTCACACAAGTTCCACTTCGAGATCAGATAAATTAAACTGAACCACCTTTGTTCTCGTCTGGTCCTGCTTCAGAGGACTTCATGGTAGGACAATTTCCTTTCTTCATGGAGCTTTCCCCAGATAAGGAATTAGGGCGGCCTGTGCTTTCATATTGCATATGAGACTCTAGGATCCTCTGATTTTGTTGGCGACGGAAAGCTTTCCCTTGACGCCCTATTGTAGGACTAGTAGTCAAAATTTCCGGATAATATCGGAAAAGAACCTTCAAAATACTGAATAACTGATTAGTGGAGCTTAATAAAATAAATAGCGTCAAGGGAAAAAACAAAGAAGTACAGAAGTGAACACCATCTGAAAGGCAGCGCGGAAAGCATGCAACTCAAAATTATGAAGACCAGCCTCTTTTCCAAGACTACTCCATCTCTCTGCACTCTGAAAACAAAAAAGATAGTTAGTAGTTACTTGAATAGTTGTATACTGTAGCCATAAAGACTATTAGATAAGTTCCCTTACATTTAAAAAGTTTCCCCTAGATAACGGGATCCAAATTGGATCACAAGTGCTTTGAGCACTTTATAATGGTTTTCCCTTAATTAACCCGAGTCCCAGACAGATTTCAAGCCAACTAACTTCTGATTGCTAAGTTATGGCGACAGGACATGAAGTCGAACTTCAGTCTCTTTCTTGAGAACGCAACCAAAGCTTGATGGAAAAAGATATTTAATCAGGAAAACAGGCATGTTTTGCAATTTGCACATACCTGACAGGCAAGATCACGAGAACATTTTCCAAGTAACAAACCAGCATCATTAACACCTTTACTCATGGGAAATCCACACTGAGAAGCAACATTTTCAATTCCTGCCTCAGACAGCAAGTTGTAACAACAACCAATGCTGACCACTGCCTTAACTTCATCGCACTCCAAAAAAGTCCTTACAAATCATCTTCTATGTTAGGTGATAGAGAGTACAAATCAGTAGCATAAATTTTAAACAACGATTGATATGATAGGGCTCACTGCTCACCTAAGCATGCTTACTGACAGGTCTCCACATGCATGAAGCCCAGCAAGAAGCAACGGACATTTCCTACCTTCAGGAGGAGGAGGAACTTTCCCCTCAAGTGTCCCGTGAGTATGTTCAGCTGCAATTTGGTCAATGAGGTTTGATTGATCACTGTCATCTTTCCGCTGCAAGGAGTAACTCAATACTTTCAACATGTCAGCGGACAGGATACAACATGTGACTGTCGTTGGCATGGTCAATTTTGTGACTTCCGATCTAGCAAAAAAATAATTCAAGTCAAAATGTGCAACACAAATTAAGAATCATATACTTTTTCAGGCATGAAATGATATACTTTTCCATATGGGGCAAGCAATATAGTTAAATGTGACAAACTTGACATTTGAGCATAGATCACCCGAGTGCGACCTTTCCAGCATGTGATTCCAAAATCTTACTGCTTGAAAAACCATTATAGTTGGGTTTTTAAAAAATGTTCTCTGGTCAGCATGTGACAGAGAGAATTGTCTGTCAATCTTGAAAAAGGTAAATATTTAAGCATCTAGGAATCCCTCCCAAAAGCAAAGATAAAAAGAAGAAAAAAATACTGATACAGCTGCTTCTACTCTAGTTAAATTAATTCCATACCGCGATTTACGCATCTTAGCAGCATAATATTTTTTGATTCGTTCAGCACGTGCCACTGTAATCCTTCCATGATGAGAACAAGCGTCTATTGCAATAACAGAAAGCTGGTACTCGAAAGAAAGCACTTGGGCAAGATAACCCTAACAATACAAATTACAAAATGAATAGGCGTAAAGGTGTTAATTGGTGAAGAAATGGCTTTTCCAGATGAATACAGAAAAAAGAACGTTAGGTGATGCAAGATTCTAATTAGGGGACAGGTATCCAATACATATTTCATATTTTTATGGTTGTTATATCACAGTACTTTGGGGAAAGATAGAAGAGTCAATTAAACTTATTGGTTGTCCTTATTCGAAAGATTTTATAATCCATAGACATGTATTTGAGTTAATTCAAAGAAGTGAGCTCCAATCAGGACAAAAAAGAAGAAGTAGAAGTAAGCTCAAAAGCAGCAAATTTTGGTCGAAGGACAAGATAAAGATGCACCTGACCAGCACCAACATCAACTACTGTACCAGCTCCAACACTCCTTGCAATAGAACTGATAATGGCAGCCAGCCCTTCAATCTGCTCACACAAAATAATGCAGCCAATCAAAATAGACTTCCACAACCCTAATAATTAACAAAACCAAAAGTCCAGAGAACTCATGGAACAAACGAATTCATATTACGGGAGACAAGCATAATTCGTCACTTTTTACAATTTCTTTGGTCTGACAAAAGGGATAAACTTACAACTTCCAAAGTGATATGGCTATGGGAAGGAAGCAATTATCTTGTTAATAGTACATTAAAGCATGGGAAAAAAATGTATCAAGTTTTTGAAACTAGGTTCTACGAAAGATCTCTTAATACCTGAAATAACAATCTATCACCATACATTTTTTCATAAATATGGCCTCAGTCATTCTGTCGCAACAAACAGCGCCCACATTATCACATAAACCAACTGATTACCAGAAGCAGCCTTTTCGAAGACTTTTGGGCTATTAATCAATAGGAGTATTTTTCAAATGGGAAAGTATGTTGTGGAGAGAATGGTTGCAAATTTGCAATTACTCAAACAGATTATGTATTCACACTAAACAAATACTCACAAACAATCTGAGTTGAACCAATTGGATCATCCTGACAGACATGTTGGAAAAAAAATTCCAAAAAAGGATTTGGCAAAACTAAAGAAGTTGGACACATACTTCATGTTTTTTCTTCCGATTCATGCCCTGGGCAATAACATTGTTAAGTGATCTAATGTTCAGATCTGGTGATACCTGCAAGAAACCAAAATGTCACTCATGCATATATTATAAGAGCCCAAATAATTGCAAATACAAGATTTGGAAAGGAATTCAGAAACAAATAAACAAAGCCATCTGAAATCAGGACCTCAAATAAAGTCCTTTGGATTGGCCATGAAAACTCTGTGCGTTCATTCAATATAAACAACAAAAGCTAATTTGGTCGACAATTTACTTCAACTTCGGTGATATTCGAGGACCTTTTTGTGAATCTACCACACTCTTCATAAAGTGCAACAGGAAATGGTTATATCTGCCAGTAACAGCTAACATGAGTAGAAATAAATGGAAGAACACCTTGTGCAGATCTGCCTGTTCACGAGGAAATGCAAGAGACCTTGAGGTAAGGATAAATTTCTTGAGGGAAGCGGGCCAGTAATCCTATGACAAACAGCATTAGAAAATAAAGAAAAATGTCAGCAATGAGCTAAAACTAGGATTGTTTTAAAAGTCATCTCAAGACCGAGACAAACAATTTACTTGTATTTGGCCCTAAAAGTTTAGCAGAACGTTACCCATCCATTGCAAAACCGTGATTCATGTAAAAATGAGATGGTTTAGGATGGGAAAAAAATTGATTGTTTGCTGCCCTTACTACATATTTCTCCCTCTTTGCTTCCCTGTTGTTTTCCTCCACTCCATCTCATGATCTGTTTCTTCACTTAATCCAAATTAGGTCAATATAATTCCTTGCTTGAAGTACCTTTGGTGGAGCGTGCATTGTGTCTTGGACTCTTGATTACACTGTAGACTATAGTTCTACAATTAGAGTTCTTTCATATAGGAAACAATGTGTACTGTCTATAGATACCATTTTAGGTGAGAAGCGTGGTGGGGGATGGGGTAGGTGCCACCCCACCCACAGTTCCTAACCCCATTTTTTGTGTGCATTGATATAGTTGCATTAGACACCCTACTGCTATTCGGACAGCTTTAGATTTCATATAGATGTAGATAACGTAAATATCGCGATTTAACAAATTAATGGTTCGGATTATAACAATAATATCCAAATGAATTACATTTGAAGACCACAACAGAGCTGGACCAAGCTTTTATTATTTTTTGACATGAAACAACACTATATGAATTTACATGTAACAAGTGTACTCCTATCGAATAGCACTAGTCCCGAATCCAAATCTTTGCTCCGCCACTGAGAAGTGAGCACTTGAAAACATGAATGAAATCTGCTCCAATGAAGAAACATTCTAACTCCGCCACTTTCATAAGATTCTTTTTATCTATAAATGTAGAGTGGATACCACAGGCAGAACAACACAAAACACGTCCCACAAGGCAGAAATCGGAAGACGAAAAATAAGAAACCTGGACAACACCAGAAGGAATTTGAAGAAGATATTCGACGGGTTCATTCCGTAGGCAATCAATCCACTCCTTATCAACAGCTTCCCAAAGTCTATCCTGTCGATATTACAGAAATATTTCTTCATGTGCATACACAATCTCTCACACACACACGCACGAGAGAGAGAGAGAGAGAGAGAGAGAGGAAACCTTGAAAAAATTGACGACATGAGAATCAAGGAAGAAGGTGAAAGGCTTGAGGAAGTCGATTATAGCGTGAATCCAATCTAGGGTTTGCGCAGCTGTGTCGCACGAATACTTTCCACCGACGGACATTTTCGAACGGAAAGCGCGACAGTCGTTTGCTGTACTCGGCGGCCCGCGTTAATTCTATCAGACGATATGACGGATCCTTTGAGGCTTCTCGTACCTCTTCCCTCCTAGATTACCTATTTTCCCACCAAAATTAATACTCATATATTGTGCTCCCTCCGTTCCAATTTTTGTTTTTGTTTTTGTTTTGACGTTCGGATTTCAACCTAATCTTTACACTGTTCATGTATTTATATTCATAACGTATCTTATGTGCAATATAAATCTTATTTGGTAAATCTTAATTAGTTTTATTAAATAAATTTTAAAAATATTATACTTGAAAGATATGAAAAAAAAATTGTTCATATATTTCTATTCATAACGTATTTTGTGTGTAATATGCATCTTATTTGATAAATTTTAATAATTTTATTAAACAAATTTTAAAAATCTTGAAAGATATGAAACTTTTAAAAAGAAAATGACGGATCCTTTGGGCCTTCTCGTACCTCTTCCCTCGTAGATTTAGCTATTTTCCCTTCAAAGTTAGCATTAAATCTTGTACTAATATTACTGTAAGATTTTATTACCATGATAAAATCAAGTCCACCTTTTGACAGAAATTAAGGAGTTCAATGGTTAAAAGACCATTGGCCTGTTCGTTTAAATTTGCTCTTGTATTTTTTTCGGTACTTCATATTTATTTTTTTGTATGTTTACGTTGTTTTTTTTCGTAGTAGATAGTTACTTTTTAAATTTCTCACGAGACAAATGGTCAATTCAAAAAAATTAACGTAAATATGACAAAAATTTAAAAGAAACGAAATTAATGCTAGTAAAATAAAACGGTCTCTCTTATCTCATAGGAAGAACACATCGTAAGATTTTCAATGTTTTGTTAGCCATTGCCATTAAAAATGTCAAAAACATAAACAGTAGATGCGAAAGTCCTGTGCCAACAATTCACTATGACAATCAAGCTTTGTTTTTTAAAAATAAAAAATAATAATGGGAGCATGTGATTTGTAATAAGATGTTCAATGCTATATTTTTTTCCTGTCTATTTTGGAAGGTTTTTTTATTTTTGTCAGCCCAAATTTTTTATCAACAATTGTTACTGGCCCTTCAAAACATATAAGTACAAATGCCATAAAACTTAAAAAACGAGGCCCAGTAACAATTCGCTTTCCCTCTAGCTAAATATTTTTAAGAATCAAGATACAAGGTGTAATGGAATCTTATTTTGACTTACAAGCACTATTTTTTAGTATTTGAACGTTTTAAAACAGTTAATGAACATGGTAACAAAAGAGTAGAGTATGGTATTCATAAAAGTTTATGTCCCTAATCAGCATGGTGCTACCAACATAGTTTTGTTGCATGAATGGGTAAGGATACATTTTATTACGAGTTATAAACATTAACAACAATGTTGAAGGATTCGAGGTGAAGTTGGATGGTCATAAGAGACCTAGGAGAGTTAAGGTGATGGTTTTGAGATCGATGACATGCTACGGCATAAAAATTGTACTTTTTCTACTTAGAATCTTTTGCGACCATGTAATTCCTGATGCAAATGATCACTATTTTGCAACGGTAACCCGTGGCAAACAAAAAGTGTTATTTGTTGAACCAACGATGTTTGCAAGTGGGGTAACTCTCGATGCAAATTTATCACCCTATAGTTTACCGTTGCAATCAGAAGTACTATTTGTCATAGTAACCGTTTGCAATAGAGACAAAGGCATTTTTTTTTTCATGGTAACCATTCATCGCAACAACTAAAAAATCTTCTCCTCCTAACTACGTCGCTATAGAAACTTTTCCCATAAAACCTACCCGTGATCCTACTCCTTTACCTAAAATCTAACTCCAATCTTTTTCTTTGTGTACTCTCAATTTTTGATGATCTTGTCAACAGTTGTTGATGGTTGTGGACAAATTCCAAGAAATATTTTACCTGTACTTCACAAAAGCTTATTTGCCAACCTAAATGTTTTTAACGATAGTCAATTTTCTTATTTTTAGCTATGCATGTTGCATACAAAAAGGATGTTGCTAGGTGTTTTTTATACAACCTATAGTATAGTATTATTTGCCCGAGGAGTACTCCAGTATAAATGTTCTTACTTTGAGTGTTAACTACTGTTAACACTTGGATGTGTTTGTTGAATTTGACATTGATGCACTATTTAGATAATTATTTTCGTTCAGCCGAAAAACCTTATTGGGCCGTTAGGCGGGTAGTTATTTTTTATCCAATTGAAGCCAAGTCTTATGTGTAAATTTGAATGGAATTTATTATTCTGTGAACATCAAGTACAAAAAGTAGATAAGATGAAAGATATTTTTACCAAGAATTGTTATTTGCGATGGGATACTACCGTCGCAAAAGAGCGCAAAATCAAATTATTACCATTTATGCAAAATGGTACTCCCTCCATCCCAAAATATTTGGCACACATCCACTATTCACATCTCTCGAAAAATCATCTATATTTTATAAGGTATAATGAATTATATATTCAATATAGGTCCTGTTTAATAGATTTTGCTTAGTTTTATTCAACAAAAAATTTCAAATCGTAAAAAGTAGTATAAATTACAAAATAAAGATGATTTTTTGAGAGGTGTGAATAGTATTTTTGGCCAAACATTTTGGGACGGATGGAGTATATATCAGTTGCAATACCATTTAGACTTTTGCAACGGTGATTATGTTAGTTTCGATGGTGCTTAGGTCTTTTGTGACGTTAATTGTACTATATGCAACGATAATTGTCCTATCTACCATGGTAATTATACTATTTGCGTCAGTAATTGTCCTATTTGTGACTGTAATTTTAACATTATTGAATTTTAAAAAATGGAAACAAAAAATATTTTAAATTTTTTTGAAAATATAATTAAATTTTAATTTTTAAATTATATGGGACAATTACCGTCGGAAAAAGCCTAATTACAGTTCAATTAGTACACTTACCATCGCTTGGTATACTTATAACTTACTGTTGCAAATAGGATAGTGACCGTCGCAAAAAGATTAATTCCCGGCGCAAAAGTCCTACTTACCGTCGCAAAAAAGACAATTATCACCGTCGCAAAAGACATTTGCCGCCTTTTTAACATTTCACAAATTTTTCATTTTTTTAAAATTTTTTTTATTAACAAATAAAAATAATATATATATTTTTTATTTTTTGTTTCAAATTCATATTTATATTTTAAATTTAACTTTTGCACTGTAGTTATATTGATTGTGACATTAAATGTGCCATTTGAACAATAATTATAGAATATGCAACGATAATTATTCTATTTGAAACAAAAATCATTGTTTTTTAAAAAATTGTCATTATCCATTGTGTTTTAAAAACTTTGGAATCTCTCACCAATTAAGTGATATAAAACAAAGATACAATTCACTACAAAATGACACTAGAGAAAATTTAATTTTTTTGGGTACGAAGCCGAATTTCTACTATAGTATTTTATAATAATTTTTCATAAGTCATTTTTCACATTAAATTACAAAAATACCATTTAGTATAAACGACACCCTCTTTTCACTATAGTAGGAAAACAATAATATTAGGAAAAATTCAGCCGCGGAATAGAGAATTACTCCATCCGTCCCAAATTAATGGTCTATTTTCAGTAATCGTATTACTTAACAAATTATCTATATCTCATAATCTATACTCCCTCCGTCCCTTAATTTTAGTCCTGCTTCGGTATTCCAACTTTTTTTTGAGACATAATAATTGTACTTGACAATCTTTAACTTTCCAAAATTGCCCTTTTAAATTTTTTATTCATTCTAGACTGGGGGGAATTTTTTCACTCGATGTGACAAAGGGAATGGCGGTAAAATTTGAATTTTAGGTGGAAAGTGTAATTTCTTGTACTCCATGGTAAACAGAAAACATAGGAGAATAGGAATTGTCCAGTTGAAAAACTTGGCGGGTGATTTCCCACCAGAACAAAATTTCAACTTTTCGTTCAATTCAAAAAGTGTACTTTATCTGAGAACTCAAAACAATTTCAAACTCTTATCTATATAAGGACAACCACCTTTA
>JAXBDA010003119.1:0-37010 GCA_036023075.1 Gaultheria prostrata | reverse complement strand
CGGGGGCCCTTAAAAACACGTTTTAAACACATTGGACGGTTCGGATCATAAAAAAAATATCGGGAACGTGGAGGTCCGGAAGTCCGGAGCCCGGACTAGAAGTGCTCCCTATATATATATATATACAATTTACTTCACATCCGGACGTCCGGAATCCGGACCTCATGGTTCTGGATCAAATCTCAACGATCCGAACCGTTAGATGTGTTCAAAACGTGTTTTTAAGGTCCACCGCGAGGATTTGTGAAAAAAAAACACTCGGAAGGAGTTGATCGGAGCAGTTTTTGTGAAAAACGCCAATCGTTGAGATTTGGTCCGTAAAGTGATGAAAACACAATGGTCCGGATTTTGTTCCTATCCGGACGTCCGGATAGGAAGGGTACTCTCTCTCTCTCTCTCTCTATATATATATATATATATATAGGTGGGGCCATCTTTTCCCTCTCTCTCTCTCTCCTCTCCTCTCAACGTACCGATGACCATCTCCTCTCTCGCACACTTTTCTCTCTCCTTCTCACCCATGCTGGCTAACAAGATAAAGTTATGCCCGACTCAAGCAAAAGTTCAACCTCTAACACTAAACCCCTTATACTAATTACACTATTGAGACACAAAAAATGAAAAAATGTTAGTTAATTGTGCTAATTCTTATACTAATTCTTACGCTAGTAATGTTGCTGGAGATGCCCTAAGAAGACGAAAATGGATCTTTTCAGCATTAGTGCAGTGTATTCTTACTCCGACAAATACAAAGAGGTCACTTTCTGGTTACAATATACCTAGCTTTTTAGGCGGATGAGCATCTGATGGTAAAAAAACTATATTTTTCATATATGTGAGACGGAGGAGGTTACGTTCAACAATTGAGCCACGATCATGTGCAACTGCTTCGATTGATAGTCATGCACGACGTACCTTTTACTTGATAAAACGGAAAATATTTTAGAAAATGATACTCATACAATATCATATAAATTCATTAATAGGAAATGAATGTCAATTACTAAAGCCCTAATGAGATTACATAATTTGAAAGTGGAACATGATAAAAGTCATTTGGTTTTAAAATGTCTTTTCATTGTCTACTTAAGATATTTATCATTTATTCGTTGATCCTCAAACTATTACGGTATGGGTTCTTCACAATCTGCAGAGCAAATACATTTTTCTTCATTTGGATGGATCACCTGGAGCAATTTTATAATTTATGTGAAATGTTTTGGGTCATATTACAATGTTGATGTAGTCAAATGAATTTTTCTTCATAGTCAGCTTGAACGTGTATTGGTGAGCATTGTGTGCGTCTACATGCATGGAATGATTCCAAATGTATTTGTGTCCGAACAAATGTGTCTGTAATACTGGTTGAAATCAAATTGTAGCTCATGAAAAGAAATAGAGTAGCATGTCTGCATCTTTCATACGTAACGTACTTTTAATTTCGGGTTGAACATACATTGCATTGACATACATGAATCAAAAGAAAAAAACGAAAAGAACCTGATAAAAACCCCTGATCTTCTGAACCTTGTCACAAATTTTCCTTTCGATAAGACAGTTCTGAAAATCCTTCCAACCACGGTCCTGCAACAGAAACTTTTGAGCCCACGGCGCATATCCCTCAAGACGATAGACCTCCTCGATCCTCATGTGATTTTTATAAGGGTCCCCACCGAGTTGGACACTCCAACTTGTAACGAGGATTGAAATGCTGGTAACAAGCAACAATATTATGCCAGGCACTTGAATTGCTATTACCCTAAAGAGAACGCCAATTGATGCCACCACGAAAATAACGACTAGGAAGATATAAAACCCCAGATCCCATTCCAAACGGGGATTTGTGCAATCGGGATCACCCCTTCGTAAGAGCGACAGAGTCTTAAAGAGGAAGTATCCCGTAACGAGGGCTGGAATGATACTCACGAGAAAAAATAATGTGTCACCTAGAGGAGCATTTTCTGTTGCCGTTGTGGTAACAGGAGGAGTTTCTGTTGCCATGACAAGCGGAGGAGTTTCTGTTGCCACGACAAGCGGAGGAGTTTCCGCAGCGGGAGGAGTTTCTGTTGCCACGGCAAGCGGAGGAGTTTCTGTTCCCGTTGTGGCAACCGGAGGAGTTTCTGTTGCCACGACAAGCGAAGGAGTTTCTGTTGCCACGGCAAGCGAAGGAGTTTCGGCAGGAGTTTCTGTTGCCGTTGTGGCAATACGACGATTTTCTGTTGCCATTGTGGCAACAAAGCAATGGCAACAGAGAAAAGGATCTGCAAAAGGAAACCAAGTGGAGGATAGGTTTTGTAGGAGTTTCAAGTAACTGTATGCCTATTTGTGCCGGGTGTCCTAAATTACCGTTAGTGAGCCAGTGGTTTACAATTCAAGTTTGACCCTCCTCACCTGTCTTTATTTTTTTGCCAGTGGTTTACAATTCAAGTTTGACCCTCCTCACCTGTCTTTATTTTTGTTTTCTCAATAATTTGTACTCCCCTTCGTTCCAGAAACATTATCCGGTCCATGCAAAACGGAAACCTAAAAGAATACATTTTTATCCAGAAAATTGAAATATGTTACTTGAAAATTAAATAACTTATTGATATTTAATAACTAGTGGCAAAAAGTTAGAATTTTTCCGACAAAATTATATTATCTTGCACATTGTCGTTTTGCAGATCGGACAATCTTATTAGGAAATAATTAGTATCTTTTGGTCTTGGTCATCATAAACAAGTAGTATTTGTTGAAGGCATTATCACCACCCTTGTTGAATCTGTAAAATACACCAGGGCATCCTTGCTCTGATGAATTGTTTTTGCCACAATCTAGAGCCATTGAATCCTTTAGTTCTCTGATATGCAATGTTATCATGCTTTTACATGCATACTTGCATATTTACATTTCAACCTGAATTAGCCATTATAAACAGCTCATTATGTGGTTTTTGATGTGTCAGATCCATAAATTTCATAGAGGGGCCGCCCCCTCAGGATCGGCCCTATACGTTTGAAGGCCTTAAGTGAACTCACATTAATATTCATTATTAAATTTCAAAATATATATACATACTTTTGTTCTTACTATATGTCAATTTTAAGCTTGTAGAAAAACTAAACAAAATATAGATACTACCTCCGTCCCAAATTGATAGTCCACTACAAAACTACGTGTAATTTTTAAACTAAAAAAGTAATGTATTTATCGATATAATTTTTGATTTTTTTTGCACCGTATAAAAGTTCTCAATGAGATCTATAAAATAAGATCTATAATGGATATTTTTTGAGGTTCACATTAAAAGATATAAGCCGTTAAAAATGGCACGCAGTACCAAAATGGACTATCATTTTGGGACAGAGAGAGTATTAAGGAAAATAAGTATTTTTATGTGAAACTAATAGCTATAATAATTGATTTGTGTAATGAACAATATAATTATAGGATAATAATCCTTGATAATGTGTTTTATCGAAGTAGTACGGTTTTTTTTTGACAAGTCAACAACAATCATATCATTTCATCAAGCTTATAACAACACATACAAAAGGAATCCGCTTACTCCCTCCGTCCCTTTTTTAGTGTAAACATTTTCATTTTGAGTTGTCCCTTAATAAGTATGTGTTTTGAAAAGTTAGTGAATAAAGAGTTAATATGTAAAAGTGGAGGATAATTTTGGAAAGTGGAGGTAAAAGTTGATGTGACAAGCGTAAAGCAGAGATAAAACTTTCCGCTGAACTACCATTTTCTTTGTCTGAAACATGTTCTAGTGCTCCTTTCCAACTTGTTCATATGGATGTCTGGGGCCTTCTCCCATTCCTTCAAATAAAGGTTTTAGATTTTACCTATTGATAGTGGATGATTACACTAGATTTTGCTGGATTTTTCCATTACATTATAAATCAGAGGTGAAACACATGATTGCTCATTTTAAAGCTTATGTTACTACTCAATTTCAGACCACTGTCCAAACTGTTAGAAGGTTCATAAACCATTTTCTCTTACATATGTTTCTTTCAAGTGGTGTTGTCCACCAAACTTCTTGTCCTCATACACCAGAGCACAATGGTCTTGTTGAGAGGAAACATAGACATTTAATTGAGACTAATATCACTCTTATTCTTCAATCTGGTCTTCCTTCCAAGTTTTGGCTAAAAGCTCTTACAACTGCTGTCTATCTCACAAATAGGATGCCTCATACTTCTCTGAAATTTCAAGTTCCTTATGTCTTGTTGTTTAAAACTCAACCTGATTACATGTTTTTGAAACCCTTTGGTTGCAGTTGCTATCCTTGGCTCAAACCATATGTGTCCAATACAACTTGAACCAAAATCTAAGTCTTGTATTTTTCTAGGTTATTGTCCTGCAACGAAAGGATATAGATGTCTAGATCCTTTAACATCTAGAGTCTATGTTTCTTGCCATGTGAAATTTGTTGAAACCATTTTTCCATATCAGGATATGTTCTCAATCTTCTACTTCTTGTTCTTCTCAATAGGTTACACCTCATTTCAATGTTCCTCTAACAGATTTTAGTGACATGGATATAACAGTCTCAGTTCCTTTACATACTTCTTCTACTTCTGCTACTCCTATCATACCATCTGCACCTATAATACAAGGTTCTACATCCACAGTTCCTATATCTCAGAATCCTTCTGCGTCACATCTCTCTTCTTTTATTTCTGTGCCTCATTCTAATCTCTCTCCAACATCTGCTTCTACTTGTCCAGCAGCATCTGTTTCACTTCCTTCTAGTTTGTCTGTCTCAACGGCTTCTACTCACAATCATCATTCAATGCAAACTAGATCCAAAAATTGGATTTTTAAACCTAATCATCCTCTTGGTCTTTCTGTGGTAAGTCTATCTGAATTTGTTCCTTCAAAGGAACCAACTCATTTTTCAAAGGCTGTCAAGTATTCTGTTTGGAAAAGTGCTATGGCTGAAGAATATGATGCTTTAGTTAAAGAAGGAACCTGGGATTTAGTTCCTCCTCCTTCTCATGCCAATATCATTGGCTGCCAGTGGATCTATCAGATCAAAAGGCATTCAGATGGTAGCATTGCTAGGTATAAGGCTTGTCTTGTAGAAATCAGCAATTTGAAGGTATAGACTTTTCAGAGTAATTTAGTCCAGTGATCAAACAACCAACCATCAGAATTGTTTTGTCATTAGCTGTTCATAATCATTGGTCTATTCGTCAACTAGATGTCTCTAATGCATTTTTACATGGGGTTATTGAAGAAAAGGTTTTTATGAAGCAACCTTTGGGGTATCAAGATCCTCTGCACCCTACTTTTGTTTGTAAACTTAAGAAGGCTCTTTATGGTTTACGTCAAGCTCCTAGAGCTTGGTTTTCAGTCTTTTCTCGGTTTCTTCTTCAACAAGGATTTAAGCAAAGCACAACTGATATCTCTTTATTTATACGGCATACAGACAAAGGGATCACATTAGTTCTTGTATATGTGGATGATATACTTGTAACTGGTAGTAATACTTCCTACATTTCAGACTTGATTTCTATTCTTAGCCAAAGGTTTGTCATGAAAGACCTTGGATCTCTTAGTTACTTTCTGGGGATTTGAAGTTATTTCTCATGAAGATAGTCTCATTTTATCACAAACGAAATATGCAACTGATTTATTAGTCAAGGCTGGTATGAAAGATGGCAAGCCAAGTAATTCTCCCTCCTCTGTTAAGCCACCTATTCTTGATCCTGATCCTCCTTTTAAGGATCCCTCTTGGTATAGAACCATTGTTGGCTCACTACAATATCTAACTTTAACCAGACTAGAGACTGCTTTTGCTGTTAATGTCGCTTGCCAACACATGCATGCTCCTAAGTCTAGTAATTATGTTGCTATTAAAAGGATTCTGATGTACATCAAGGGAAGTTTGTCTCAAGGTTTGTTGTTTGTTCCTGGTCCTCTTGTGTTATCAGCATATTCAGATGATGACTGGGCAAGAGACCATTTAGACAGAAGATCTACTGCTGGTTTCTGCTTGTTATTGGGATCTAACTTGATTTCTTGGTGTGCCAAAAAGCAGCATACCGTAGCCCGATCATCCATTGAGGCAGAATACAGAGCACTTGCTCAAACTGCTGCTGACATCTCATGGGTTCACCAATTATTTCTTGATCTTCATATTATTCCTGCTCTGCCATTTATTATTTGGTGTGATAACCAATCTGCCATAGCTTTGGCTTCCAATCTAGTTTATCATGCTCTCACAAAGCGTGTCGAAGTGGATTACCATTTCATTCGAGAAAAGGTTCTGAGTAAACAAATTCTGGTTCACCACATTGGTTCCTTTGCTCAAATTGCTGTAAAAGGTGTGGGAAAAGAGAAGAGAAAGGCAGAGAGTGAGAGAAGAGACGTGGTGCCCCTTTGGGCCTTCCCCCACCACAAGTGGGAGGAAAAATATCTTGTGTGTGTGAGAGCATGAGTGCTATGTAATTTTGTTACAAATTAATAAAATAAAGTGTTTAAGTGTGTGGTTCCTTTGCTCAAATTGCTGACATATTCACTAAGTCTCTGCCTGTAGCTCGTTGTCAGTTTCTCAAGACCAAACTTATGGTTGTTGAGCCACCCATAAGTTTTCAGGGGGCTGTTAAGCAGAGTCATTAAGAACTGCAATGTAATTTTTGTTAAGTAATGTTGTTAATCTTCTGGTAACCACTTTTGGGTTACATGTGTCAGGTATCTCTCTATAGGTGTCATGTATCTCTCTCTTTCGGTTAAAGGGTATAAATACCCAGGCGTGTTGTAATTCAGTGAAGGTGTGATAATGAAAATTCATTCTTTTTGGAAACAAATCTCATTCCTTTGCTTCTCTCTCTAGGTTTTCTTTAATCGTATAACGAGTGCAATTGTACATGTTTATGCCTGAAGGGAAAATAACAGGATGGGAGGAGAATGTTTCGTGCCTTTCGTATTGACCACTCAATGCTACCAACTCACGGACAGGCCTGAAGTACTTCTTTTTCTGTGCCCGCGCAACATTAATCGATATTTTCCTATGTTTATGAAATTTGCTCACGGAAAATGCATGAATTACTCATACGGGTGCAGGTTCCCCATGTTGGGAAAATAAGAGAAATATACCACACACTTAAACACTTTATTTTATTAATTTGTAACAAAATTACATAGCACTCATGCTCTCACACACACAAGATATTTTTCCTCCCACTTGTGGTGGGGGAAGCCCCAAAGGGGCACCACGTCTCTTCTCTCACTCTCTGCCTTTCTCTTCTCTTTTCCCACACCTTTTACAACACAAATCACACACACATATATATAGGGTATAAAATAGGTGTGAACACTCCAGCCGTCTTCAAATCCAACTTAAACTCTTCCCCTTCCAAAGTCTTCAACAGCTGCAAGCATGATGTGGAATAATATCCACACATTTTTCTTTTTCCAAATCAAGCTTAATTTCAACATCCCCCCTTAAGCTTGATTTTTTCTCACCAGCACATCCGTCTCTCATCGTCACATCTTGTTGCACAACCATCTGTTGTCATTTTCTCCGTCTCTAGGAACAACCGTCCGTAGTTCATCTTGGCTCACTTTCTTTGAGCCTCTTCAACCAGTTTAATGGTTGATCTCGTCACACAAGGAGTGCGTTGCTCCTTGTTCCACATATCGAACTTAGGTCCAAACATAACTTTGAACCGCTTGGCGGATCAATCCTCTTCTTCACGTCACATCTCACATCACGTCTCATCTCCCGTCGTGTCACGTCTTTTTGAGCCTAGTGGGCTCTCGTCTCATCTCCCTATCGTTATGGTAACACATCTCACATCATATTTTGTCGCAAACCCGTCTGGTTTGGTGTTTCTCATCTGATCAATCACATCTCGTCAATTCTTACGTCATGTCTCGTCTCATCCATCCTCGTCTCTTCTGTCCATTTCCCGTCTAATCTGTCATCATATTTGATTTTAGGCATGTAGTGCCCAAATCTTGCATCCAATATTTGCAAAATCGTATCCGATTTTGCTTCGTCCCGTCTTGTCTGCTCCGTCAACTTCTCGTCAAGTTTGGCGTATGCGTAGCCAAAAACTTCGTCTGGATAACCAAAATATAGTGTTATTTTTTTTTTGGTTAATATTGTTAAAATCTCGTCTGGTGGGGATCAAATTGAAGCCTTTAGAACTTATGGGCTTTGACTCAATCCCTTAAGTGTGCAAGGGGGTGGATTGCGATTTCTTCATTAGATTCTCTTTTCAACAGGCTGATTGATGAGTTCACATGATCTTGTTCCAATAAATAATTGCCGGCCCACTTGTTGATTTCCTCTGCACCATCTTTCTCTCTTTCTTCATTCTTCTTTTTTTCTTCTATCAATTGTCTACTCCAGTTCTCCTCCGGAAAAAAAATAGAAGCATACCTCGGACCTTCAAACAACTCATGGGAGCTTATTTTAACTCCAAATTTGACGCCATCTGCGCCAATGAACTCGTCGAGTCGAGTTTTTTCTTCTTCAACTCTCCGAAGTGATTTTGGTTCTCTTCGAAAAATCAGTCCGTCTGGCTCTTCGTCGGATTTTGTCTAGATCGTCGCCGGATTCTTGGCCCGTCTGACCCACATCTTGCTTCTTGGCCAATCTTGCCATCGTCTTCGTCTTGGCCCATCTAGCCGTTCAACTCCATCTCAGCCCGTCTGGCCTTAGTCTCTGTCATTGGCCCGTCTAGCCCTCGTCCATAGCGGAAGCATACATCTCACCACAGGTTCAAAATCTTTGCACCATGTGCTCTGATACCATATGTTGGGAAAATAAGAGAAATATAGCACACACTCAAACACTCTATCTTATTAATTTGTAACAAAATTACATAACACTCATGCTCTCTCACACACAAGATATTTTTCCTCCCACTTGTGGTGAGGGAAGCCCCAAGGGGCACCACGTCTCCTCTCACTCTCTGACTTTCTCTTCTCTTTTCCCGCACCTTTTACAACACAAATCACACACATATATATAGGGTACAAAATAGGTGTGAACACTCCAGCCGTCTTCAAATCCAACTTAAACTCTTCCCCTTCCAAAGTCTTCAATATCTGCTAGCATGATATGGAACAGTATCCACACATTTTTCTTATTCCAAAATCAAGCTTAATTTCAACACCCCACGCCCTATGAGTATCAATGCACATTTTCGTCAACCATGCTAATGTGGAAAGTTAGATGTACTCATTACTGAGATGCTCTGGACCATGAATGAATGAAGCATGGTAATGAGTACGGAAATTGATTTGGGTCTCTAGGCTTGCCCTCCTTAATGTTTGATTTGGGGGCATGGTCCTGCAACAAAACGTCAGTGTAGCTCCTCGGTTCTTGGAGGTTTAGGGGGGCCACTGTTTAGTGGTATTCTGAGCGCAGCCACTTTGTGCCTATTGCCAAAGGTTAGGTCTGTCCTCAACCATGCCCCGCCCATATCCCCAATGATTGGGGACTAGATGAGTTCCGTTATTGTTGTTGTTGTTGTATGCTAATATGGAAAGTTGGGATTTTGTTATTTTGATGTGAATATTATGGCCATCATAACTGTAGTGACCATGTAAAGATTTCCTAAAACTATTTGATTTGTTTCATAAAAGCCCAATTTTGGTTATTTATGGTGTATGGTTGTAATCTATGAAGAAAAGGAAGATGAAGAAGCAACAAACCTTAGTCATATGAAAGGGAAGTAAAGGATGGGCATGAGGAATAGATGTATATTAGTGGAAAGGTTTGCAAAACGTTGTTGGTACAGAGATTGATCGAATAATGACAACGGTGTCACCGGTGATTCGATCAGTTCAGGTCGATGAGAGAATTGAACAAATTACCATGTTTGCAGAAGAAAGAATGATATGTACGTCCAGCAATTTAGAAGGGAAAAAAATCTGTCTGAAATAGTGAGTGAGCCATTCTAATTATCTGGCAGTAGAAAAAAAAACCACCTTGGGTATTTTTTATAAACTAGATATAATGAAATCTGGTGCATTCAAAACAAATTTAAACCACAATCCCAACACATTTATAAACCATTTACTATATTGCTTGTAAACCTCGTACAAATATGAACCATTCCAATGAGGCATACAGACACAACGATCCTTGGAAATTTTAGCTTCCAGATATCAAGAATCATGGCAGCAAATTGAAAAAGACAAATTACAGTCACAAGAACAAGACCCATGCATGGTGAGAATAATGCCGGTATATGTGCCTTGAATGCACCAGATTTGTTTTCTCCTGCGCCTCCTCCTCTGCCTCCGCCGGTGCCACTTACTTTCATTCATACTACGCCAGTGCTTCCTTTGCCTCCGCCTCCGTTCTGCACCGCCCTTAAGAAACCTAAAGCGTTCTCGCAACTCACGTGCACCGGATAAGGTTATCCTTGTGTCGTACGACCTTTCGTTGGCTAAACTTATGAAGAGTTGAGAGGCAACCAAAACGACCAAGAGAGAGAAAACTTTTGTGAATTTGATTCCCATTTTTTTGAGGGTCCTTTGTTGTGTATATTTCATAGAATTTCGCTAGTTCTTATAGGCCACATGATTTCTCGATTGCTATTTCTCCATGACCATTAATGAGAAGAACCATCCATTTTGTTACTATTTTTGTTACCTGCATTGTAAGATGTTGCCATATTGCCATGTTAAATTCAACGTAGATTAACCGAAGGGCGACTGACAGCTTAAGATTTTGATTTTTGGGGTGGTGCTGTACGGTGTAGGCTGTAGCGCTCCTTGAGTTCCTCAATTTTAAAAGGTATTGGGAATCTGCTATTTTACAGGTCAAATATCTAATATTTGTGCATATATATCAAAGTTTATGTCCATTTCTAGGTTTCGCTAATCGACACCTATCAATTGGGGATTACATGAGTAACTGTTATTGTTGTTACATGGATAAAGCTAAAATTGTCGACCATCAAGGTGCATAGAGCTCTAATATAAGTTTATATGGATTGGTCTCCAAAAATTAGTCGAGGTACGGGAAACTGAACGAGACACATGGTTATAAGAAAAAAAATATGTAAGCCTCCATATTTGCACAAAATTGTAAATTTCTTAATGCACAAGAAATATTGTAACTACATTTCTCGCTACTACTATGTACCATGCGTGGGCAATCATCCAATGGTCCTGGAGCTCCATCACGTGATGTCCCAACACCCTTCCTCACCACAAATTCATAAGTAATCCAAAAACTTAGTCTTTGTCCCCACATGAATTTGTAGTGGAGGAGGGTGTTGGACCATTACATGACGGTGCCGTAAGACCACCCAATAATTTTTCGTGGTCCGGGCCAGCTTGTGTTTTTTGAGAAGGCGTGAATCTTCAGCTGAGAATAGGACTCTATATATGCTAACATACGGGGTGTCAATGGGCTCTTGTGTCTTTGCTGTTTTGTTTGGTTGTATTACTCGTATGGGGTAGTTTTGATTTTTTTTAGTGGAAAATCACTTGGCAGGCTTTTATGAATGAGCATTCAATGAATTTTCGTTATTCAGGGTATATATTATGCAAATGCGTGGTGGCGATTCCAACGTTTAATTTGATCGGACCTCTGGTTCGGAATCTTGGCACAACTTTCCCCTCCGGCCTGACCTGTGCAAGGAACACTCAATGCAAGGGCCTAACCGGTCGGAGAAGACCGGGAAGGCACTTCGATCGTTAATAAAGCGAATATTAATTCATACTCGTGTTTGCTAATAAAAGACTCATCCAAGATTCATTTATTTATGAAAACGAATTAAGCTTGAATATTTTTTGAACCTTGCTAAGTTTCTAAACCAACTTTGGACAAGTTAATGTTCGGCTCATTCGACTTATGATATACAAAATGTTATAGAGTTCAAACTACTCAACATCAGCTCGTAATCAATCCAGCAAAAGCTTGGCAGATCATTTCTTCCTGTAAATAAGCCAAACATGAACATGATAGTTTTCCAAGCGAATTCAAACAATCAGCTAATCAGTTCGTTTATAAGCCCTACTTCAAAGGAACAAAAAAAGAAAAGAAATGCATAGAACAGAATTATGTCAATATTTTTCATCTCATCGAGTTGTCCAAATAAAGGTACCAGTAATGTCATACAACTATTACATTACATAGCAGATCGATTATCATTAGCACGTGCTTCTGATCGGTCCTTGTTAATAGCCAAAGTTAAGAAAAAGAAAGCACACAAGAAGATGGTGCCGAAATTTATTAACAGCCCCCGTAGGCTCCAATTGTCATCCATGGTGCTGATATACACTGCTTGGCATGTTTCGCAATCGAAGCACAGCTTTCTTTTGTCGCTATCCCAACGGATGCAGTTCACGTTGTCGGCGTATCGGCCGGTCTTGGGGATCACCCACGTTAGGTTTCGCTCCTCATATCCGCAGTAGGGTGGTGGGTTACAACAACCCTCCTACCAAAAAGGAAACAACAAAAAAATGAAAACAGCGAAATCAATACGAATGCCAAGTTGGTCTAAAACATAGGCACGAAAACTGTAGGAATTACACAGCAAAACATATCACACCAGGAGCGGAGCCTGATATTTTACTTTGTAGGGTTAATTCTTGATGCATCTGTATCAGTACATATGTGTTTGTAAAACTGGTTGAAATCAAATCGTAGCTCATGAAAGAAATAGAGTTGCAAGTCTGCATCTTTCATACTTAATCTTACATTGCATTGACATGCATGAATCAAAAGAAAAGGTGAAAAGAACCTGATAAAAATGCATCTTGTCAAGCTTGTCACAAATTTTCCTTTCGATCAGACAGTTTTGAAAATCATTCCAACCACGGTCCTTCAACAGAAAGTTTTGAAAGTTTCCACCAAGTTCGATACTCCAACTGGTCAAGAGGATCGAAAAGCTGGTAACAAGTAACAATAGTATGCAAGTTATTTGAACGGCTATTGACTTAAATAGAAAGCCAATTGATGCCACAAGGAAAGTAACGATGAGGAAGACCTCAAACCATAAATCCCATTTCAAACGGGGATTTGTGCAATCGGGATCACCCCTTCGTAAGAGCAACAGAGTTCTCACGAGGAAGCATCCCGTAATGAGGAGTGGAATGGTACTCGTGAGATTGATTAATGTGAAAAACCATCGAGGAGGAGTTTCTGGTGCCATTGTGGCAGCCGAAAGATATTGATCTGCTGCAACAGAAGGATTTTCTGTTGCTGTAGAAGGATTTTTTGTTGCCATTGTAGCAACAGAGAAAAGGATCTGCAAAAGGGACAACAGAGATGGATGTAATCTGCCGGTGGAGGATGGGTTTTATAGGTGTAAGTTCCTTATTTGTGATTGGCTAATTCCGTGACGTTTCCATGTAATTGAAATCCTGTTTAGATGCTTGTTAGTTTATTGAGTGGTGAGGAATTGAAGACAGTAATCAGCGCCTCAATCTAAGCGAGCAATCAATGCCTATATCACTGGGTTGAAGATTTGTAACGCCGAAGGAAATCCGGACAGCAAGGTTAAATAGGTCGCTCAAGCCAACTGGAGAGACTGCTCAAGCAAGCAAGAAGATTCGATACGTACAGGATCGGCGTGTTACAACAGTAAGAGTAAATTGGTTGCTTGAGCCACCTGAAGAGACCGCTTGAGCAAGCCATGCTAGGTCAAAAAAATCTATATAAAGCGCATGTTTCATTCTTTCATTAACCCTAGCCGCCACAACGTCCATAGTGAGAGAAAAAGTTCGTGGAGGCTATCAAAACACATGTGGGTTAATTCCTTGAGAGATTTAATGAGGTCGTAGGATCTTGATGCTTGCATAATCACTCTCAAGGTGGTTTGTTTATCTTCTACATCATCTAAAGTTCTTTGAAGGAGTTCAAAGACGATTGGAGGATGATCTAAAGGAGGAGTCCTGCGTAGATCAAGGATTCGAGGAGTCGAGTCTGGAGGAGCATCTATTAGAGCGGTTCATGAGGAGTCAGCAAAGAAGTTCTTAGCCAATATTGAAGGAGTTCATAGCGTGGTTGTAAGATACTCTTTGTTTCCGCGTTTTGCGTATAGTGCTCTCTTCCCTCCCGTGGTTTTTTCCCCGCCTTGGGGTTTTTCCACGTATATCTGTGTGTTATGCTTGCTGTTTAATTATTGTGTTTATTGTCTTGCAAAATCACATAGATTAGGGTTTTGTTAAATTAATCGGCAAATTAATTTATTCACCGTAGTAGTAAATCAAGAGGCGATCCGATTTTTGTTTTTTCAATAGGATTTTCAAGTAACTATATGCCAAATTGTGTGGGTGTCCTAAATTATCGTTAGCCAGTCACTGGTTCACAAAATCAAGTTTGACCCTCCTCACCTATCATTTTGTTTTTATAAGATTTTCAAGTAACTCTATGCCTAATTGTGTGGATGTCCTAAATTACCGTTAGCCAGTTACTGGTTCACAATTCAAGTTTGACCCTCCTCACCTGTCTTTTTTTTTTTATAGGATTTTCAAGTAACTATATGCCTAATTGTGTGGGTGTCCTAAATTACCGTTAGCTAGCCACTGGTTCACAATTCAAATTTGACCCTCCTCACCTGTCTTTTTTTTTTCCTCAATAATTCGCACTTCCCTCGGTTCTAGAAAGATTGCCCGATCCATGCAAAACGGAAACCTAAGACGTTTTATCCAAAATGATTGAAATATTTTACTTAAAAATTAAAGAACTCATTGATATTTAATAACTAGAAGCAAAAAGTTAGAATTTTTTCGACAAAATTGTACTACTTGCACTTGTCGTTTTGCGGACCGAACAATCTTTATAGGAGAGAATTAGCATCTTTTGATCTTGGTCATTTTAAACAAGAATGGTATCTTTTGGTCTTGGCGAGTCTAATTTAAGACCCTGGAGAGTATTTGTGAAATCTATAAAATACAACATGGCATTAATTAATTAAAACATTAATACAAATGTGTTTTGCCTACAAAACTCTCCGAACCCAAAATTTTAATTTTCTATAATTTTGCTTTTCTTTTTTTAAATTAACGAAATTAAGATAGAGGGGAAGAATAAAGTGGAGACATGGGGGAAAGGAGAGAGAGTATGAGACGTGTGTGTCCCCAATGTAAAAGACCCAAGGAATTCTCAAACGCAGTGGGTTCTTTTTGTCTCTTCTTCTCTATTTTCTCACCATTGAAAATATAACTCCTTTGTATCACCACCACCGCCACCACTATTACTACCACCTCAATCGAAAAAGTACTACTCTGTTATGCCCAAACACGCACCACACGCAAAAACACACTATAAATCATGAGAAATCAAGACACACAATATATGTGGTTCGGCCAAATTGGACCTACTTCCACGGGGAGAGGGTTTTCACCATAATTCGGAGAAAATCTGTGGTTACACTCTCAATCTCATAATAATGAAAGCCTCACCAGTTCTCTAGTGTATCTCTCTCTCCTACTTGCCTCTGTCTCTTTTGGTCACACAAAATAAAGAGACTAACAAGGAATATTTATAGAGTTACATTAGAAACCCTAAGCCATTCCCTACTGGGCCTAAGCCCATCTGGCCCACACGGGGTGGAATCCCAACAATCACCCCTCCAACCCGAGTGGGTAAAGTTGACCGCAACACCACCATGTTGCCTCCTCCAATCAGCCACCTCTAGCAAGCGCATGTGTCACTAACCAGACGAGCATCCATGCACCCCCAATCCAGAGCATAATAACCTGAACGTGTGTATCCTTGCAAGACTAGAATCCGCAGCCAATCAGAATATCCGAAAATCCGCACCCCTTTAACTAGAATGCTTTCGCTCACACACCTCAAACCCGAGGTGTTCGCGCTCCTCCAATCGGAGCGCTTGCACCCCCCACCGGGGTTCGCCCGAGACTCACTGGTTCGGCGATCTTGGTGATAGTGTCTCTCCCTCTGTGTCGACAACTCCAGAGAGATCACCACCACTAAGCAAATCAAGAGCGAAAGAAACTCCTTTTGGTATCATCGGAGCTCCCAAATCCTCCGTTTCTTTCCTCTGGGCTTCCACGTGGACAACCTGCAGCAATTGCTTCCCTTCCTTCAGGCCTGAATCCCGCACAACACTTGAGCAATCCGGCTCACTCCGTGTACGTAACTGCAACTGGTGCATCTCTTGCCCAACTGAACTTCCCATACAGCTTGCCTCTTGTCTAACAGCAGCCCCACTTATCACGACAGATCCGACAAGCCTGTATAGCCCACCAAACTTATTTCCCAATAGTATATCCCGCTTTCCAACAGAACCCAAAGTACCCCGTATTCCGCCGAAAAACTACATCCTCTCTCATCAAGCATCCCGAGAGATATCAAGTTTTTCCTCACCGTTGGCACGTGTCGTACTCCCGCCACCTTCACAATTTTTCCACTCGGCACCCGAAACTTCATTGTCCCCTTGCCAACCACCCGATTCACTGAACCGTTAGCCATCCGGACAAGACCTCTATCGTATGCCTCGTACTCCCAAAACTGTGACCCATCCCCGCAGATATGATATGAGCACCCAGAATTTAGCACCCAATCCGATTCCCCTGCATCTGTAGCATCTAACATTGCCAATGAATACTCATCATCGGACCCTTGAATAGCCACTGCTGCCTCTTTTGGTGGGATTTTCAAGATCTCTGCCCTGTATTTCGAACAATTTTGTTTTATATGCCCCTCTTCTTGATAATGATAAGAAGTGAAAGTACGCTCCCTCGATCGTGATCGGTTACCGCTTCCCTTCTTCTTATCGTTTACCCTTGTTTAGTTCCTGCCCCTGTTATCGTCCAAAAAAAGTGTCTGTGACTCATTAACCTGCACAGCCCTCATCTCATTCCTCCTTGCATCTTCATTGAAAATAGCATCATTTACCATAGCCATAGTCAACTTACCATCTGGCGCTGAGTTGCTTAGGGAAACCACCAAAGTCTCCCAATTATCCGGAAGAGAACTGAGCAACAACAGAGCCTGCAACTCATCATCGAACTTCAACCCAATATTGGACAGCTGATTCACTAAATTCTGAAACTCACTGGAATGCACGGCAACTGACTCACTACTCCGGAGCTTCAAATTCACAAGCCTCCTCATTAGTAATGCCTTATTCCGAGATGTTTTCGACTGATACATCTCCTCCAATTTCTTCCACAGAGTGTAAGCATCTGTCTCCTGCGCTACATGATGAATAACCTCAAGTCCAATACACTGGCGGATCAATGCTACTGCTTTCCTGTTTATTCTCTTCCAATCCTCTACCTTTGTCTCCGTCGGTTTGACTCCTATATCTGTTCCAAGGGTTCGTATAACTCTCTCAAAATGAGCATATCCTTCATCCGAGGCTTCCATATCGCATAATTGGCTGCCGTCAATAGGACTATAGCGTTCATATTAACCTCTGACATCACCGCAATCAAGATTCTCTCACCAAACACCCTTTGGAAACTCCCACAAATGATTTGAAACACTACAGAACGTATTAAAGCAGTAAAACAACACGTACCGTCTAAATCCGTATCAAATCTCCACAAATCGAGCCCGGGATTGGATCTGAAACGTCGAGACTAGTCGAGAATTGGTCTAAACCGACCAAGAATCGGCCAAAAAACTAACTCTGGTCGCCTCTGGACCGTGAACCGGTCTATCTTCTGTCAAAACCCGGTCGGACCGCCGGTCCAACTGAATCGCTGCTCAAATAAATAGCCGATTCCTCCGGAAAACCGAAACTTGAACCGGTTTTTACCTCTTTGACCCGATCGGTTGACCCCTTTGACCTGAACATTTGACCCTTTTGGACCCTCCTCCTAACCCTTCTGACTCTTTTGACATGTATGGATGAACCTTTGAACCCTTGACCCTCCACTGCTGACGTCAGCCCTAGGGGAAAAACACCCACCGCCGCGCGTGAAGTAACATAGTACTATGAGATCGACGCGCCTCCCATTTCTCCGGCGCGTGAGGGCGCATGGGGAGGTTTCCGGCTACGTTCTTTATACCACCGTGGTCGTCTCGAAAAACCGAACACAACCCCATGCCCCAACTTTTTTTCCGATCACTTTTCGTCCAACCTCAACGCAAACCGCCACTCGCCTCCGCCCATTCTTGTTCAAATCGACCGTTCTCCGTACTCCGGTAACCAAACACGACGTGCTACACACCGTTGCACTCGTCTCTGAGAGCCGCACCTAACACAATTATCAAAAATAATTTTCGTCAATTATTTTATCCGACCAGTCTTCAAACGACGCTCCAATGGCCTCCGAGTGATTATCCAACTGCTATGTGCACTCGGGTGCTTCAACCTAAGCTCTGATACCAGTTTGTTATGCCCAAACACGCACCACACTCACAAACACAGTATAAATCATGACAAAGCAAGACACACAATATACGTGGTTCAGCCAAATCGGACCTACTTCCACGGGAAGGGGTTTTCACTATAATCCGGAGAAAATCTGTGGTTACACACTCAATCTCACAATAATGAAAGTCTCACCAGTTCTCTCGTGTATCTCTCTTTCCTACTCAAAGCCTTTGTCTCTTTTGGTCACACAAAATAAAGAGACTAACAAGGAATATTTATAGAGTTACATTAGAAACTCTAAGCCACTCCCTACTGGGCCTAAGCCCATCCGGCCCATACGGGGTGGAATCCCAACATAGTCAACAAGGGCTATGCCACATGAAGGTGAATAAGAGTTCATTTTCATCTTCTTCAATCTAAAAGGTTCATATAATAGATGATAGGTTTGAACAATACAAAATGAATTTTTGTGTGTAATTTCTTCAATAAAGGTGATATTTTTTTATTTGATTTATAATTTTTTTTTTGGGAGGGTTCTAAATATCTTAGAGCATCACCATCAGGCTTAACAAATTATCTTTTGAGCAAATGTAGAGAGCCAAACCCCCTAAAATCAGCGTCACCAAACCAGTCATCAAATTTGTTAAACTTCTAACTTTGTTACAGTACCGCACCAATTTTGGTGCGGCACTGTTCACTCACAAAGGCACTATTCACACACTGTTCATGCAGTATTCACACATTGTTCACTTTTTTTTATTACTTTTGGGTAGTATGAGTAGAAAGAAATAATAGTTTAATATGATGAAGTTAGAATAGAAAGTCTGATTTGCTGAATATTTTGAAAAGTGACTTGCTAATTTATAAAAGGTATTTTTGAGGTTAAATTTGGTATTTTTTTGGTGAAACTTATAAGGATGCTTTTACAGGGAAACGAAGTCTTATTACGAGATTGTTTTACCTATTTCTTACGCCTTTAACATAAAGATATACACTAGCCGTTTATCAATCTCATTCGGTGTCATTTAATTCAACAATGTAAAGGGCAACCACATATTTTTCTTGGGCACCAATTCTTGTGCGATCTTGTACTGGGCACAAACTCCCATGCATCACACGTGACCTATTTTCTAGTTTAATTTGAATGCTCAACCACCCTACCCATAATTAGTTGGGGGAAAAAATAGGGAAAAGAAATATAGCTTATTTTTTTTGAACGGCATAAAGAATGACAACTTGTGACAGTGAGAATGTCAGAATGCTAAGGACATTTTTTTTAAAAGAGGAGGGATTTTTACGTCTCCAACTTGTCATTCACACTTCCTTTTTCATCTTTTCGTAAAATTTACACATAAATTTTTTACAAATAGACAAAAGAAAAGGTGCAAATAATAATTTGGGATATGAAAATTAATTAACTATTTAAAAAATTTATTGGACCTGTTCAAGTGATTATAAAACTCGGCTCAAAAAAAAAAAAGTGATTATAAAACGATGGGATGCACAAAGCAGATTATTTTAATCCACCTCCAAGTCATCAAACAAAGAGTGCATAGGTCTGAAATCTCTGACCTAATCCTAATTATGGTAATTCTTGTGTCCAATTTTCACCCATTCCATAAAAAAAAAAAAAATTTCTAAAATCAGCTCATTGTAATGTAACTTAGAATGCAAGTGGTGGCTAGCTCATGTGATTGAGCTTTGGATGCCCAACACTGTATCCTGAGATTGAATCTCACTCCCTGCTCCTATGTAATAGGTTAGGAATAACGAATGACAAAAAAATAAAATAATATAACTTAGAATATATTTTTACTGACACAAATATATTTCTATGGGTATCGATTGAAGAATGGTCTTAGTATATATTTTTGCCGGTATCGATTGAAGAATGGTTTCAGTAACATTCCAGTTGGCAGTTTAATAGAACGATCCTAGATTTAAATACGGAGTAACATAAATCCTTCTTCTACTTTTCAGCACCCACTAAAGGAACCCTGAAGAATGAAGATGTCCGAGTCTCATTCTGCCAACCCTTCACAAAACCCAGGTACTAAAAAATTTCTTTCATGAGCTAAATATGGAGCATCAGTATATGTGTATTGTTCGTGTGTGTATATATGAATATATACATATCTCTTGTTTTCATCAAAAGAACTAGAAGCTGTCAGCCGTTCTTTCCACCCTTCACAAAACCCAGGTATTAAATAATTCCAATTCGTTGATAAAAAAAAAAAAAAAATTCCAATTTAGTCTATTACTGAGTGTATATGCATATACAAGAAAGTGTCTCTTATTTTTCTGGGTATGGTTCAGATTATAGAATTTCTCAAATCAAATTAAACTAATACAGAGCTGATAATGTAGAAGAGGGAGGAGAGAGAAATGATCTTTGTTCTTGATTTCTTTGTTAATAGAAAATACAACGAGAAGCCCCTTTTATACTTGGGGCTAAGTCGATTTGAACCTAACAGAGATTAACAGAAGATGATGACTAACTGCAAGATAACCCCTATTAACTATAAAGGGAAAGATATCAGCTAAGAGAACTTACCGACAACATTCTAGAAAAGGAATACCTTGCTAATGACTTTTGCTAATACAGATATGAGGTAAGTGGATTGAGTCTACCAATCGGCTTAACATTGGCTGTGGGTACTTATGTTAGATTAAATGGGTTTATTATCTTTATCTTGGAAACTAAAAGGTTATTTGGCAGATAGATTCCTCATCTAGAAAGTGAAGATCTTGTTCAAAGTTGTACACTTAAACTTCGGTTGATTTCAGAAAAAGGAAAAAAAAAAGGGTTGTGGTGTTGATCATATCTTTCTTGAAACAAAGGCATTTCTGCAATCTTCAGTCCCTTGACGAGTCCACCTTACGACAAAGGATGGTGGCTGGAGAGTGCATGCGTTACCTTACCAATTGGTATCCGCTCCAACTCAGCTAAGTTCACCCGCAAAACCTGACATTGCTTCGAAAGACAAAAGCACCCCTCTTGGTTAGCCTAAGATGATACTGTCATTCAAGAGGCTCCAATGATTCCATACGCACGTCAAAACCTCTCACAAAGCCACTTTCGCCGCTTTGGAGATATATAACTGCAATGGATAGTGGTAGTCTCCTATGAGAGGTCATGCTTTGGTTTCGTGTGTACTTGGATGCTACCTTTTAGCATGTTTTGAATGTGCCTACCAAAAAATAAAAGGTCAATCTGTTTAGAAATAGTCCAGAGCTGGTTGTTTGTAGTACGTGCTTTACAGTGAAAGTGAGACATTGGTATTATGATTGCAGAGTTGCATCCTATTTATCATCCTTGAGGTTAAAGTCTGAATGAATTGCCACGTTTCAGTTATGCAGCAACAGAAAATCATAATATCAAACACCAATGGAGAAAAGCTTGTCGGGATATTACATGAAACTGGATCTGTGGAGATTGTGATGTTGTGCCATGGTTTCCAATCCACAAAGGTCAGTAATTGTGTAGAATGGCCTACAGTGGGGATCCTGCAGAATAGACGGGTGAAACTTCATGGGTTGATTTGACTTCTATTGTAGCTGTGTTACCCTAGAGTGTTGTTATGTTCAATTTCCTACTTGCTGAAGTTTAACAAACCAATGGAGGAACATTTACCCATCAACTGCAATGATAATCCTTGTAATGGTCCTAATGATGGAAGAGAAGTAATGAGAACCTTGGTTAGGGGGTCCCTTTCCTTTTTAGCTAATCCAATGAAGGTTCTCTAGACCCCAGGTTTCTTCCATGTCTACTATCACGGATTAAATAGTTCATTTCTGATTGTTAGGAAATAAGAAAAACTGAATCTTAGACACTTATATTTTGCTCATTTGGTATTTTATATAAATGCAAGTCCTGTAGTTTTGAGAATGCAAATCTGCACATATTTCCTCGACCTACTTTTACACTGATAGGTAATCTAAAGTTGTTCTTTGCTTATCTAATGTTTTGGGATGACTGTGGTAAAGATCTTACCGCTCATGTTTCTATCCCCAGGAAGACGTCATTATGGTGAACCTTGCTGTTGCTTTAGAAAAAGAAGGAATCTCTGCCTTCCGCTTTGACTTTTCTGGTAACGGGTAAGCTTGTAACAAGATAAGGTGTTCAAAAACTGACTCTTTAAGGTTAACTTGCTTCTATTTTTGGTATAGTACACCTCACATTCTAGTTGTTTTGGGTTGGAGAACCTGACAATTACTTAGTGGTCGGCAGTCTTATCTTATGGACTAAGAGCCTCATGCAGTGGTCTAGCGTCACGTTTTACTTAGCTTGAACTTGGCATTCCCTTTGACTGACGTATTGTTTTTTGCTTCTTTTTATTTTGCACTTTTCCGCTGTTTCTAATGGAACTTAAGTGTTTCAGAAGTTTTAGGTGCTCTTAGACATTGAGTTCCTTTCAGTATTAAGTCTTAAATTACTCCTTTTCACCCTGTTCCCAACTTTTTGCACTGATGTTGATTCTATTTTGCAATACATTCACTTAGCAATATTTTACACTAGTTGCATGTTTGGGATGTTTGTTTACCATTTCTGTGTTGGTTGTTCTACATAATTCTAGGAATGAGAGCTCCTTCCCACTGGTATCTGTTTGTTGATGTGCTGCAAAAGCTTAGGAAATGGGCCCAAAAAGCATATGAATCTATCTCACCATGCCTTACATTTGACTCAATCTTGCCAATTAGGCCTACTTATCCGCAATGAATTAAAAGAATTGAACAAACCCTTACAGACTACGTTGCTCACTTGCCTGTTAAAATAAGTGAGTAGTGATCACCATAGCATGGAAACAAACACATACGACAAAGATGAACTTACGATCTCTTGTTGAAATAAAAATAATGTCCCTGCTTTGGGGCGGGTGAGGTTAAATTTATTAGACTTCGCTTACGGTGTATGGCCCATTTTTTTGTTCAAGCTTGAACTTGCTTATGGTGATTGGTCGAAATGTCGCTTTTGCTTGTTAGTTTGATGTTTACTTTCTCCTTATGGTGACTTAATTGACTAGCTAGAGCTATCTACTCTCAGGGAAAGTGAAGGATCCTTTCATTTCGGTAACTACCGGAGCGAAGCTGAGGACTTACGTGCTGTAATCCAACACTTTAGTGGCGCAAGTCGTGTAACTAGTGCAATTATTGGCCATAGTAAAGGTATGCCTTCTGTGTTAAGCATTCAATGCTACGAATTCCTCATCAGTATGCAATTTGGTCTTGGAAAGTTATGTTCTTATGTTTCGGGTCAAAACAATGCATGCTGTCCACAACACTCAGATGCTCTGGAAATAAATCTAAAAAGCTAGAAGTGTAAGGAGTCATATTTTTATGTTCTTATGTTTTGTGTTTTACTGTGTTGACTTTGTAGTAAAACAGTTTCTGGACTTAAAATGAATGGTGGTCCATAACTGGTTTTTTTTAGTCTAGTTGTTTAAGCCTTTAAGGGTCTTTTCGTCTAATTACCATTCTGTACATTCCAGCTTTGCAGATCACTTCGCAGTGACATTCCAGCTTTGTAGTTCATTTCGTAGTGCATTGGGATACATGATGCATAGATGTAGTTTTCTTGCTCCTTCAATTAAGCAAAAGCAAGACTTAAGAAAAATTCAGAAATTACTCTTTGAGGACTGCAGATTGCAAATATAACTTATATAAACTTCGTTATGATGCCCAATGGATTCGGCAAGTAATTTTTAGATAGTTGTGTTCTCTAGTTCTTGGCTATCAGATTTGCCGAAATAAAGTATCAATTAATTCATATGTACTTTATTCTTTAAATTTACCGGCTCATTCTTTTAACCCCAAGCCTACAAACCTTTTTTTCTATTCCTTTCTATTTTGGAAAATGACAAACCTGCTGTTAAAACAATTTTAGTCCTCCAAATCCACACCATTGGCACCTGTAATACCTGGCAAATTCGGAGAGTTTCCATTTTTTTTTTGCTTCTTGTTTTTGTTTTTTTTCTGGATGGTTTGCATCTGCACATTCTAACACATAGCTTCTGGTCCTTTAGCCATTTAACCTTTTCCGTAACCTAAGCTTCTTGTCTTTGAAGTACCGAATTTTTCCTTTTTCTCCCTCCTCTTAGAGAAAGGAAAAGCCTACTGTTTAGAAATGACAAAATTTCTGGACTTATCGCATCCCAGCAAATTTATCGCTTTCACATATTACGGAGTAAAATGCAGCAAATTCAAATGCTTTCCATCTGCACACCCTAACACCTTTCTTCCACTCTTTTTGATCTCTTTAACTCACAAGGGTTACATGACCTAAGCTGCCAAATATTCTATTTGGCAGCAGTAGCAAGGAGCTGTTCTTGGGGTACTACGGGTTCAGGAAGAACGATAGCCTGTTTTTCTGCTTGAGGACAATCGTTAACGTAAGGCGAGTCTGATTTAAGACCCTCAAGATATAATATTTGTCGAATCTGTGTGAGTGCTGTCTTACTCTGACATTGTAATGGGCATACTTCCTCTAATTTATTGATTTTGCATAAATATGATCTAGAAGCATGGCCGCACAGTTTGGGTCAGCACCTAGTTGTACGTTAACCACATTTTTACCTCGAGATTTTCTAGTCATCTGAGAGCTATAATAGAATTTCAACAATACTCCAACTGTCCTTGACTAATATGACTTTTTATGATCTGGATGTAGTCTTAAATCCAAATGCAGTCTGAGTTTCACGGGCAATTCTTGCAAAATATATCTACAGAAATGTACTAGGTCACATCATTTGAATGACCAATTACTGCTTTATCACTGGAATATCGAATGCTATTAATGCAGGAGGAGATGTGGTGCTCTTGTATGCGTCAAAGTACCATGATATCTCCACGGTTGTTAATGTTTCTGGTCGTTATAATTTGGAGAGAGGAATTGAAGATCGCCTGGGTAAAGATGCCTTTGAACAAATCAGGAAGGATGGATACTTGGATGTTAAAAATGAAAAAGGTAAGTTATCTGTTCACAATTAGTGCTCTGTTTTGCTCCTTTTTTTTCCCCACTGAATTAAAATCTAGCCAGTCCACTGGATGCTTTAGTCCTCTGATATGCCATGATACCGTGTTTTTACATGCTTACTTGCAATTCGGCCTGAATCAACCATTATCAACATCTCATTATGTGCTTGCCAGAAAACTGGATACTTGAAATAGTAACTTGTATTTGCTAGGGGCTGGTGCCTGAAGTGCACATGCGACTCCCTTCTGTGCCCGTTTGACCCATATTGCAAGTTTTCCTTTCATTATGTGTCAGGATGAACTAACCTCTACTTTCTTGGTCTAGATTTTTTAATGGTTTGAGACAATAGTTGTAATTGGCCTGTTCACCCCACCCACCAATATTGATGACGGTGGCCACGTCTTACTGACCTGTTTTATTTGTTCCAGATTCTTTAGGTAAAACACTATTAGTGACAGGCATGCCAAAGCAATATTTGGAGATCGAAAACACCAATAAATGATGCTGACATGGAAATGTATATTTCACTATATGGATCCAATGGTTGACAGTAAATCTCCTTGTGCAGGAGAAATTTATTTCCGAGTGACAGAGGGAAGTTTGATGGATCGCCTAAATACGAACATGCATGAGGCATGCCTTCAGATCGACAAAAACTGCAGGTCAGAACCCAGTCGCTTCGTTTTGTGATTTATATATATCTATGATTCTGCAGTTAAGATTGATCTTCTTGATCACATGGTAATAGAAACATTCTATAAACAGATTCCTTGAATCTTGCTAGAAATGTCTCAGCAGATGGATTGAATGAAGTTTGTTGGGAAAAAAAAATAAAAAATTTGATATCTGCCATGTAGTGCGAAGTTCAAAAAATTACTGCATTTGAAACCTTAAGAGGACATATTTTGTTCAGTTTTCCACATCATTTTCTTATTTCATTGATTGGTAAGTTATTGTATTCACATGATCTCGAACGAATTACGTATTCCATGTTTGTGAATGATTAAGGGTATTGACTGTCCATGGATCTGCCGATGAAGTCATTCCAGTCGAAGATGCATTGGAGTTTGCGAAGATCATACCTAACCACAAATTACACATCATAGAAGGAGCAAATCATAATTACACTTCACACCAAACTGAATTAGCTTCAGCTGTTTTGGCCTTCATAAAAGGTCTTCAAAAAGGTAAAAGCATTTTTTTGGCCTCTTTTGAGTCTTTCAAATACTTTATTGAAGTTGTGCAAATTTACCGTCTGATTATGTTTAAAACTTTTACACAGGTGCGTAGAGCAACCTGTTCATGATTGAAGACATTCTTGTGCTATTCGTTAAGGGGATACTCAATTCGAACGTTCACTCGTTAATCTTCCTTACACGGCTTTTGACGAAGGGGATTAGTTGTGAAGCCCCAAATGCTCAAAACATTCATCCCAAGATTTCCCAGTTGTCTTCAACAATAGTTCTCCTCACTGCTTTTATTCATGCAATATATATCAGTATATCACTCATTTGGGTTGCATCAAAATCACATTTAAGTTAATGCGCAAAATTTCTGCATCATTGTATTTTACTGAATCCAAACATAGCCTTAAGTCCTCATCTGTAACAAATACAGGATTTTCTTGCGAGATAAAATTATCCTCTTCTCTTTCTCTTGTGGCCCCAGTTAGATGGGTCTAAACCTGCTTTCTTTGCTTCAAGTGAAAGATTTTAATGACTCATTCTAGCCCTTGCTGCTGCTTTTTTCGTTAGGTTTCGGTTGCATGTATCGAGATTCTTGTATTGGAGATTCTTGTGAGGCTGAAAATACACAAAAATTGGATCATACCAATTCAATGATACAGAGAACGGGGCTCAAAAGGCTTTAGTGGAAATTTTACGTTCCCAGTCAGAAATCTTGTCAACTCCATCACAAATTTAAGTTACTTGCATACTTGCTGTCCCGCGTATGTCATATATGGAACTCATAAAGATTGTTTCTCAAGAAACAAAGCGAGAAAGAATAAGGGGAGGGGAAAAAAGGACGCTTTATAAGCATACAAAAACAAAATGGACCTTATAAACGGCCAAAAAAACAGTGGATTGCCACCATGCAATGATCCTTTATTAACAATCCAAAAACTACAAACTATAGATATTTGAGTACCAAGTGCCGAGAATAGTAGTATACATTTCAAGAAAATTGTCCAGGCTAAGGTTAAACAGTTGGAACTTTTTTCCCATCTTCAATAAAGAAAATTGCAGCTTCTGGTACCTAAGAAAAAGAAAGCAAAAAAGACACTCAAGAGAATGTACGCGAGATGCGCACCCAAACACTAGTCATGAGTAAAAGAACCAGACAGTTTGGGCCGAAAAAAAAAACAAACAAACAAAACAAAACATTGCTAGATATGCTTTAAAGCTTGAGCTGGCCGACATGAGAACCTAGTATCTCTAAACGCAACCAATTGTGCAAAAGATAAAGTACGCTAATTATGTAAGACTAACTGATCTTCCCTTTCTAGCAGACTACGGGGTGTTCCATTAATTTGGCTTTCTTGATTTTTTTGGTTTTTTAATTTTTTTTTATGTGAGAACTCGAAAAACGCATTCTTTTTTAGATTTTTTATGTGATGTATTGTGAGGGAATGACCTGTCTCAAAAAGCACAATAAACTGGCTTTTGACTTTTGGGTTGGTGAACCTGACAATTACTCAGTGGTCAACGGTCTTACTGATCGAGACTCCTGAACTGGTCTAGCCTTGCGATCTACTTTGCTTGAACTTGGCATTCCCTTTGGCTGACGTTTAGTTCTAATGGAGTTAGTGTTACAGAAGTGCCACCTGCTCTTTAACGCTGGTTCCTTCCAGTATTAAGTTTTAACTTGCTTCTTTTCACTCTGTTCCCAACTTTTGGCATAAATGTTGATTTGTGTTTGCACTACCCTTACAATATTTTAGGTCACTAGTTGGATGTTTTGCGATATTTTTGACCATTTCCATTCCTTCCAGTTGGTTGTTCTACATACTTATAGGAGTGAGAGCCGTCCTTCCCGTTGCTATCTCTCTTGTTAGATGACGTTGCTGCAAAAGCTTAGGAAATGGGCCCAAACAACATGTATGAAGCTATCTTACCATGCCTCACATATGACTGAATCTAGCCATGAGACGTACTAATCCACAAATTGAACTAAAAAGCGTGTCCAAACCCTTGAAGAATAAGCTGTTCACTGACCAATTAAAATACTCCTAAGTGCCTACTGCCTAGTGATTACCATGATGTGGAATCAAACAGATATGATAAAGTCGAAGTTATGATCTTCTTATAATTGAATCTTTGAAACCTTGAATGTGATGTTGCTCCAAAGCTTAAGTTGTTTGGGAATTGACCCAGCAATCTGTATCAAGCTCTTTCATCAATTAGTATTTTCTCTTGTTGAAATAAATTTATCTTCGGAGAATAGCAATCTCTCTCTTTTTGCTGTTTTGGAGAGGGGTGAGGTTTTAAGTTATTGAACTTTGCTTATGTCTATTGCCTAGTTTTTCTTGTAGCTTAAACTTTTGGCATTTGGTCTGAATGCCTTTCTTGATTGTCAGTTGGATGGGTGCTACTCATTATGGTGACCTAATTAACTGTCTATGAGCTATTAACTCTCAGGGAAAGTGAAGGTTCCTCTCATTTCGCTAACTACCGGAGCGGAGCTGAGGACTTACGTGCCGTAATCCACCACTTTAATGGCGCAAACCGTATTACGAGTGCAATTCTTGGCCATAGTAAAGGTATGCCTTTTGTGTTACGCATTCAAAGCTACCACTTCCTCATCATGATGGCCGTAAAAAGTTATGTTCTTATCTTTCGGGACAATGTAAGCTGTCTACAACTGTCAGCTGCTCTAGAAATAAATCCAAAAAGCTAGAAGCATCAGGAGTCACATTTTTTTAATGTTCATTTGTATACTTTGGTAAGTTTAGCATTTTCTTGACTTGGAATGAATAGCGGTCCGTGAGTACTTCCTGGAGTCTACTTGTTTAATGGTCAAATAACCTAAACCATAAGCTGCAAGCTTTACATAACCTAAGCTAGTTAGGCAGCACTAGTAAGAAGCTGTTTTAGACTTTAGTGCTACTATGGGCACAAAAAGAACGGTAGCATGTTTTTCTAGTTGAAGCTGTTTTAGGTAGCATGTTTTTCTTAACACCCCTCAAGAAATAGTATTTGTTGAATCTGTGTAAATGATTTGCTCTAAATAATTATCGTCCATACCTAGAGGGATGGCCACACAGTTTGGATCAGCACCGAGCTGTATCTTAACTGTGTTTTTGCCTTGAGATTTTCTAGAAAGTTGTAATAGAATTTCAACTATAATCCAAGTGTCCCAGATAAATATGACATTTTATGATATGGGCGGGGTCTTAAATCCAAATGCCGTCTTAGTTTCACAGGCAATTCATGTTACATCTATCTGCAGAAATGTGATTGGGCCATATATACATCTGTCCAAGAGATGAATCATTGGAGTGACTAATTTTTGTCTATGGAGTCCTTTTTTTCTCAACAAACTGCTCTATGACTGGAATATTGAATGCTATTATTGCAGGAGGAGATGTGGTGCTCTTGTATGCGTCAAAGTATCACGATATCCCCACTGTTAATGTTTCTGGTCGTTATAATTTGGGGAGAGGAATTGAAGAACGCATGGGTAAAGACTTCTTCGAACAAATCAGAAAGGATGGATACTTTGATGTTAAAAATAAAAAAGGTAGTGTATCTGTTCAAAAATTTTGCACTGTTTTGCTCTTTTCTTTTGTTCCTCTGAATTCAACTCTAGGCAGTCCACGTAATGCACTAGTTTTCCTTGTTATCTGATAGATTTGATATGCGCTGTTAGTTTTTCTACGTAATACTTACAATTCCACCTCAATCAGCCATTCTAGTTTTTACTGTTTGCATGTCATTTCATATAGTTTTTGCATCTTCTGTCAATTATTCGCGATTTCCTATTCTTTTGACTAACCAGAAGAAGTGGATACTTGCATTAGTAACTGGTATTTGCTAGGAACTGGCAGTGAAGTGCACATGCTACTCCCCTACATTCCCGATGACCCATATTGCAAGTTTTCCTTTCATTATGTGTAACCACCATTGATGATGGTAGCCATGTCTTACAAACCTGTTCTGTTTGTTCCGGACTCTTTCGAGAAAACGATATTGGTTATGTTAAAACTTTTGAGGCAAGCTTGCCAAAACGGCTTACTGAGATCGATAACATGAACAGATGATGGTTGATTGTTGACATGGACACATATTCCGCTATATGCATATAGTAGTTGACAGTAAATCTCCGTTTGCAGGAGAAGTTCATTACAGAGTGACAGAGGAAAATTTGATGGAGCGCCTAAATACGAACATGCATGAAGCATGCCTTCAGATCGACAAAAACTGCAGGTCAGAAGACAATCACTTCGTTTTGTGGAATATATCTATGTTGCTGCAGTTACAATTGATCATGTTGATCACATTGTAACAATGACTAGAATATTCACAAAGGTTTTGTGACTCTTGCTATAACCGTCTCAGCAGACCGATGAATGAAGTTCAAAACATCACTGCGTTCCAAACCTTAAAAGTATATAGTGTTCTGTTTTCACTTCATTTTATGTATGTTTTTGAACCAGAATCTATCGTATGCCCACATCGTTCTGTTGAATCATAAGTTACTGTGCTCACATGATCTAAAACTTGATTGATATTCCACGTCGTGAATGATATAGGGTATTAACTGTCCATGGATCTGCCGATGAAGCCATTCCAGTGGACGATGCATTGGAGTTTGCCAAGATCATACCTAAGCACAAACTACACATCGTTGAAGGAGCAAATCATTGTTACACTTCACACCAAGCTGAATTAGCTTCAGTTGTTTTGCCCTTTATAAATGAAGGTCTTCACAAAGGTAAAAGCATTTTTTTTAGCCTCTTTTCAGTCGTTCAAATAATTTATAAAAGCTGTGCAAATTTACCTTCTGATTATTTTAAAACTTTTGTACAGGTTCTTAGAGCAACCTGTTCATGATTAAAAGACATTCTTGAGCTATTCGTTAAGGGGATACTCAATTCGAACATTCCCTCCGTAATCCTCCTTATTAGGGCTTTTGAGGAAACGGATTAGTTGTGAAGCCTCAAATGCTCAAAACATTCATCCCAAGATTTCCCAGTTGTCTTCAATAATAGTTCACAGGGCTTTTATTCTTGCAATATAGTACTCTCAGATAGTCAGATGGTGAACCAAACAAGGTTGTATCATCTGTAACAAATACAAGATTTCTCGCGAGTTGAATTTATCCCGTGCTCTTACTCTTGTAGCCCCAGTTAGACAGAACTAAACCTGCTTTCTTTGCTTCAAGTGACAGATTTAAATGAACTCACTCTAGCCCTCGCTGCTTCTTTTTTCATTATGTTTTCGGTTGTATGCATCTAGTTTCTCGTATGGAAGTTTCTCACATGATCATGAAGCTGAAAATACAGAAAATTAGGGTTATACCAATTTACTGATACAGAGAACGTGGCTCAAAAGGATTGAGTGGAAACTTTACATTCCCAGTCACAAATCAGGTCAACTCCGTCACAAATTTAAATTACTTGCATACTTGCTGTCCTGCGTATGTCATATATGGAACTCATAAAGATTGTTTCTCAAGAAACAAAGCAAGAGAGAATACGGGGAAGGGAAAAAGAAGGATGCTTTATAAGCATACAAAAATAAAATGGACCTTATGCACGGCCAAAAAAACACCATGGATTGCCACCATGCAACATTAACCATCCAAAAACAACAAACTATAGATATTTGAGTACCAAGTGCCGAGAATAGTAGTATACATTTCAAGAAAATTGTCCAGGCTAAGGTTAAACAGCTGGAACTTTTTTCCCATCTTCAATAAAGAAAATTGCAGATTCTGGTACCTGAGAAAAAGAAAGCAAAAAAGACACTCAAGAGAATGTATGAGATAGGCACACCCAAACACCAGTCATGAGCAAAAGAACCAGACAGTTTGGGCTGGAAAAAAAAAAAAAAAAAGTTCATTGCTAGATATGCTTTAAAGCTTGAGCTGGCCAACATGAGAACCTAGTATCTCTAAAGTCAACCAATTGTGCAAAAGATCAAGTACGTTAATTCTGTAAGACTAACTGATCTTCCCTTTCTTCTAGCAAACTACATCCATTGAACCAGCTCGACACGGGCTCTATATGAGAGAGATGAACTTAATATCAAAGTCTGAAATATGTTGATATTTTCTGTATCTACTTCTTTGATGATTATTCACTCCAAACATCAAACTATCCAGAATTTTCAGTTTCAGTTTACGCTTGGTCTCACCAGAAATGAAATCAAGTTTGGAAACTGATTAGGGTTCTAACTCGGCCATGCTAAACAGTTCAATCTAAAGATTACTCAAATTAAACAATCTGGATAGTTAATACTCTCTAGGAGTATGGTTTGTTAGCAGTTCAGAGAGTGTTAGACTGATGTGTCCGTGCTTCTTAGAGAGGGTGCTACCAAGTTATCACAAAAGAAGTACCACAGATGCCGGTAATTTTGTCACAGCACAATGCTTTTGCTTTTCTGCCTTCTCCCATCCCTGCTTTGCATAATTTCGGCAAGGGAATTTGATTTTTTATACTAAGCAAAGGAGAGGGTGACTCTATGCGCGATCTTATTAGCCACACAGGCTAAGTTTTTTATATACGTATATACAGCTGAATACTAGAGTCAAGTGCATGGTCAGTATACTGAGAATGAAAACCAGTGGCAATTTCAATTTATCCCTACAGAAAACGAGAAAAGATGTGAAGAAACAACTTACATCATGCCAGGTATCAGTAATGAACTCCACAATGTCATAGGATATGTCTCCTTGAACATCAATCTGCTCCTTTTCAGTTGGTCCCTATTACCATCATTCAAATATATGTAAAGACAGGTACATTTTTTTTTATTATTATTTTTTGTGGGTAATTCGGAATATCATAGGCACATATTTACTTATCTAGCATAGAAGGTATTTTAGATAGATATTTACTTATCTAGCATAGAAGAGATTTCAGTTGGAAAATACCTTAACAACAGAAGCTCCGGTAGCAAACTTCTTCCCAAGCTTCTTTGAAGCATCACTAAGTTTAACACCTAATATTTAATATTTAATCCAAAGCTTGAGTTAATACTAGGGAAGAAAAAACAGCATGATGACCTCAACTTTGAACAGCACAATAATTATTGTAGAATAGTGCTCACTGAAAAGCTCCAATCCTTTCACAGTAGTGATGCATTTTCGCTTGTTACGTACTACCTTCTCGATGATAACTTCTTGTTTATCCTACACAATGAAATTTATGCTAATTAGGTTACATTAACAATGAAAAAACCTCTAGCACCTCTACATAATTATTCGTACCCAGATTCGTATCCTAGGCAATATGGAAGGTCCACAAACAAAAAATGTAACGCATTGGAAGCAACCATGAAGCAGTTGTTGCAAAAACTGTCATACCTATGGATTAACAATTCACCACAACCAGTTAAGATAACTTCACTTCGCGGATCAAATAACTGGCCAACTCGGATTGACATATAAATTGTAGGCTTTTTAAGTGGAAGTCAGGAATGTCATACTCATAAGTACAATAAGTAGAAATATGGAAGAGAACTAGAGAAGCATGTAGCAAAAGAGGCAAACATTCAGAGCAAGATGGAAAAGAAATGAACTCATACTTCTACCAACGAGTTAGAAGAAGCCAACCTTCTACACCAATACTAGAAAGAAAATCAGAACAGGAAAAAAAAAAAAAAAAACTCATTGTTATTCATCAAGTCCATCATTTTCAAAGCAGCTGTCTTTAACACCTTACATAGGTTCCTCACTCAAGTTGAAATCATTTACAATGCTCCCGCAGCACTAATATAACCAATTGTGGGTTTTTATATACTTACAAACTATGTAGTATGGACACGCACATGGCGGGGGGACACGGGATAAATAAATAAATTAATAAATAATTATATAAGTATATGTATATGTATGCAGTAACAGTTTACATACATAGATATATACACTTTTCTTTTGATATGTAAGATATTTAAACTGTTATGTACTGGTATATACGCACATATATACATGTAAGATATACACACACAACCATGGAGATATATACACCGAATATATATACATACAAACACAGTGAGAGAGAGGGAGGGAGAGAGTGAGATGGTGAGAGTCAGAGAGTGTATATATGGGACACCCATGTCCATGTTGTGTCCCCCGAATGTCCCCCTCCAAAAAAAAATTAATTTAAGGGACACGCCACGTCGTGTGTCTAATACGTGTCCCCGCATGTCTTCCAAGTGTCCCCGTGTCCCATACGGGGACACAGCAACCTCTAGAAGTGTTGGTGCTTCATAGCTTCCAAACAACCAATGAATTACAATAGCTCTATAAGGTAATAACCGAAATATAGTTAAAAACTCCTGTTGATTGAATAATTTGAATGTTATACATCCTCACTTTCAGACCAAACTATTCCGAGGAACAGTTTACACTTCGTCATTGGAAAAGTAATGGACTAGCATACATTCTTCCTTGACAGAAAGAAAGATATTAGGCACCTTCTAAAGGCAAAAACTGTGCCATTAAATCAAGGATCTAGGTTTTAGCATCAAGCAGAGAAAAACCAAATTTTGCACACTAATCTAGTTCTAGTGTGAAAACTTAAAAATCATCACTAGAAAGTCTAGGTGTTATGACATCAATGTTATTCTAAAGAGGCAACATATATGCATTGAGCAGGGAAGACAAGCAGGAATCTTACTTTCTTTTTTATCTTCCCACCAGGAAGGCGTTTCACTTCTTCTGGTTTAGAAGTTGAAGAACCACCTGCAGCAAAAAGAGGAGATCAAGGTTGGTCAATTCTTTGAGCAGGCAAACAGTAGCCAAAATCCAAAATAAATCCTAAAAGAGAAAAGTAAAAAAGAAAGATGAAGTTTATGAATTAGGAGCAGTTCCCAATGGGAAAACATGGAAGCCACGTTAACTAGAACAAACCAAACACAGAAATTATATTCATGTATTCTTCTCAATTTGCAACAAACATATCGTCTAAAGACTGCATTAGGAAAGAAAAGAATATCAGTCTACACACAAGCCAATCAGTATACAAGATTCTGGCAATCTAAGTGTGATCAACACATCAGTGTACACCCAAGCCAAACAGTATACAAGATTCTTCCAATCTAAGTGTGATCAACACAAAGATCAGTCTCAATCCCAATACGTATAAGACTTCCTTAAACTATCATTTATGTCACTCCAAATCTCATCAGGCTTCACCTGTTAGGAAGCCACTCCATTCTGAAAATGTTGCAACAAAAACATTACACCTAAAGAGAAATTACAATGTCCTTATTCCTCCCTCACCATTAGAAACAGAATGTGAAGCTATGAATAGTTTTTCCAATTAGTATCGAAATTCCCTTTAACTCCACCACTCAACAAGGCTATCAATACCGTTGAAGAAAATTTCGTTTTCATGACTCATACAGCTTACAGCAGTACTTTAACTATGATTCTTGCCGTTAACATACAACAATTCTCAAAACGAATCCTTGTGAAAATAAATTTCACTTCATAATTTCGATACTGTTGCATACACATGTATACTTCCTCCGTCCCAAAAAGACTATAAGGTCCGCAAAACGATAATTAAAAAATAATCCAATTTGTAGGAAAAAAATCCAAACTTTGTGCTGCTATTTACCAAATACAAGTGAGTTCTTATAATTAATCAAAAATGTTTGAATTTTTCTTGATAAAAATACACGTTTTGAAATTTGTCATCTTGCAGAAGGGATAATCTTTTTCGAACGGAGGGAGTAAGTGCATAGATTTTGTCTCTCAAGCCTCAACTCATCTAGAAACCCTTGACAAACATAAAGTAAAATACTTTTGCGCATACAAATAAAAACCGAACTAGTACGTGAATCAGAAACGAATTAACCTCCAGCGGAGATTGAAGTGGACTGGAGTTGATCAGAGACTTTATCAGCTTCCTTTGCATTCGCCTCTAAAACACGCAAAAAAACAAAACTTCAACACCAAATCTCACTAGATAGAAATAGATTAGGAATAAAAAGATCAGGGTTTTGGATTGCAAGAGTAGGATTAGGACCTTTGAGAAGATCAGGGTAGACGTCGGGTGCGTTTTGGATCAACCAGGGCTTGCATTTCTCGAAATCGGGTCCGAATTCGCAATACTCTGCTGGTAATCCACACACCCCGCAGTAGAGAACTTGCACCGGCTGGGGCTTCTCCGCCATTACAGACAATATTCTCTCTCTCTCCTCTCTCTCTCTTCTGAGCTGCTTCTCTCTCGACGCAGGAACTTCTGGGGGAGAAGGAAAGCTGTTTCAGAAGTTCAGACCTAGGATAATGCGACGTCGTATAAACTTCGTGACGCTGATTCCATTTTTCTAAAAGAGTTTTTTTGCTTTTATCCCCTAAACTATCGCCATTTTGTCCACTTAATCCTTAAACTATCTAAAACACGAATTCCACCCTTCAACTTTCAAATTCCATTTTATTCAGTCTAGTTACTCACACCGTCAAGTTTTTTGGACAGAAAAACTAACGCGTGCGCATCACGTGAGAATAAGCCTCACCATTCCGCCCGTTGACCCGTGGCCCGCCCGAAGCCCGCTAGGTCCGCCGGGCTTTGCCCGGCCCGAGCCCGTCAAATGGGCGGG